>VOMN01057186.1:0-19962 GCA_014899125.1 Orchestia grillus | reverse complement strand
TGTTTCCCTGGGTGGTGTTGGCGGCGTGTTTCCCTGGGTGTTGTTGGTGGTGTGTTACACTTGGTAATGTTTGTGGTGTGTTACACTGGGTGGTGGTGGTGAGGGTGTGTTACACTTGTGGTGTTGGTGTGCTGGTTAGGTTGGGGTACTGGTGTGTGTGTGTCTTGGTGATGTCACTTTATAGTGTTTTTAGCGCGTTGTAATGGTGGTGGTATTGGGTTGTTGTCCGAGTCTTATCATTACCGTCATGTAATTCTATTACTAGACAGGCAATTTAGTAATTTAAATTCAACCAAGTCAAAGGGGAATATTTTAAACTTCTGCTTGAAATGGAAAATGATCGTTGAACAATATTCCTTAAGAATTAACCATAGTAAAAAGCAACAGGTGTCCTGGACCTAACCCATATTGACTGTATCTTGAATATCTTGAAAATGTTTGGGCCTATATGACCTGGCCACACTAAGGTGCCGCCGGTCGATGGATTTATGCACCAGATAGGTATCTATTTACTGATCTGCAGGATATTTTAGCAGTAATTTTCAAACCGGACAGTAAATTCAAATTACCAGAGCAACATTCAGGCCTGGTCATTTTCTATTTTCAGTAAGCTAATTAAGATGCACATCACTCGGAATCCCAAACTTGTACATATGCAAAATATGTATAGAGCATAGAGCATGGACTATTATAACTTCTACATAACCTTTATCTATGTAATCAATTTAATAATCTGATAAAATTATGAACAGTAAATAAAAATCTCATATCATAAGCAAAGGAGAAATTTGTTTAGAAAGCTAAAAACTTATGTTTAAAATAATATATTTAAAACCAAAGCATAGGAGTAATATCATGAATTATCTTCTAGTTATAAAGAGAAATTTGTATCAGTAAATAATTTGAAACTAGATACTATAATTATATCCAGTGTAGAAACCAAACAATTTAGTCTTCTGCTCCTTTATTGAAACAGCTACCGCGAGTTTAGTGCACTATACATAGTTTAGTGCGACTTATGGTGACCCTGTGACTCACTTTGATCAGATGGTACCTGACGCTAACGCGAGAGACGCTGGAGATGATGCATCACCTCACCAAGGAAATCCCTAAGCCGTTCGTGCGCCCTGAGCTGGGGGACAGACTGGCCGCCATGTTGGACTACAATCTCACGCAGCTGGCAGGGCAGAAGTGTGAGTGGTGGCGAGGGTCGAGTGGTCTTCTGGTGGTCTAATTAGTAAAAATGTTATTATTTAATGAGTAAAAACACTCAACTAATTAGCAAAAAAATAGTTAACTTATTAGAGAAAACATAGTCAACTAATTAGTGAAAATATTGTCTACTAATTAGTAAAAACATAGTCAACTAATGAGTAAAAACAGTCAACTAATTAGTAAAAACATAGTAAACTGATTTGTAAAAACATAGTCAGCTAATGAGTAAAAACATAGTCAGCTAATGAGTAAAAACATAGTCAGCTAATGAATAAAAACATAGTCGGCTAATGAGTAAAAAAGTCAACTAATTAAAAACATAGCCAATTACTTAGTAAAAACAAATGCATGCCATTGCGTAAACGAATTTGCTGCAGCAATCGAGTGGATCTGTACAAGCTATATCACTGCTGCCTGTTGAAATTGAAGTAGGTAAGGTGTCAGTGTAATGCGCACGTTTTTCCTGATGGTTACCTCAGCTTTAAACTTTAGTCTTTGGGACTTCTATTTTTCGTGCCCATTTTGCTTCTTTCCATTTTAATGCTTTCTTCTCCGATTATTCTTTTTTTTTCCTCTTCCTGCTTAACTTGCTGTTTTTATGCTTAGGAAATCTTGTATTGTAACACTCCTGCGAATAAATTCCGCTTTTTTTTTAATCCATGGTAAAATGGTCCCTTCTTTTCGCTCTCTTTCGATCGCATTTTATGTGGGTAGGGAGCTTGAAACTTAAAAACAAAAATGCGCTCAATTTTTCTCCCACTTGTACTGGTGCTCCTAGTTTGAGAAATTTTTATCGAAAGAATGCATTAGTTCGTGTTGTAGGGAATATTTTTTACAGCTTATATTAATTTTAGAATAATATGAAATAGAAGTATATCGTAGCTACGAGCACCGAAGTCATCTTGGTATCATCCCGGAAAGTTCATGTCGATTGAAGTTCCCTGATTTTTGATTTTATTTGATGTTTACTATTACTCCCGAATCCGTGTTGATTAATAAGTAGAGTGCTCTGATTGGATGGATTTTTACTGAATGAGAATCGTTATTAATATAAGAATTGATGTTCTACTTCAATTCAACCGAAGGTGTTCGTGCGGCAAGTTGCTGTTCTCGCTGGCAGTACGAATGGCATACGGGAAAATTGTACTACCAGAGCCGATGCGTCGTGATAATTTTGCCTATTGTATTACGTCGGTAGCTCGCCTTAATTTAGCGTTCACTCGCATCTGATTAGGGCTGCGGTGGTAAAAGTTGGGAACAAATAATTAAAATACTATTGATGTACTTTTCTAGTCAGTTTTAAAGGTTAAAATTATGCAGCTGTGCAAGCAAGGTTTGGAAAATCATCTCGGTTTGACATGATGTTACCGTCCTGAAAAGAATAGCTACGGCGAAGTATTGAAGCTATACTTTATATACTCATTTCCGTGGAGCCTTTACGTCAAGTGTGTGGTGGCAGGTCGCGATTTGAAAGTACGCAACGCAGAGAAGTACGGCTGGGACCCCAAGAAGATGCTGGGGCTCATCGTGGACGTGTACCTTCACTTGGACTCGCCCGAGTTTGCCCGCACGCTGGCCAACGACGAGCGCTCCTTCAGCAAAGATTTGTTCGAGCTCACGCTCAAGCGACTCGACAAAGCGGGCATCAAAACCGTGGACGAGATGATGCAATTCCGCGCCCTGGGGCAGAAGGCCACTGACATCCTCCTGCAGAAACTGCAGGACGAGGAAGACTACAGCGATGCTCCTGACAATTTCATGGGTGAGTCCAGTATTTACGTCGAGTCAGAATGAAAGGCTTACATTGTTTTTCACTTTGGCCTCTGTAAAGAGATTCAGGCTTTTCTGCTGGTTGACTTGTTAAGAGTTTTAATATAAATCGTTTGTCAAGCCACTAACGAATTGTTCATGAACATCGACAATTAATATAGGTGTCTGACTGGGTTAATCATTTATTCGAGGTAACAAACTCGTGGAGCATTCTTATGTTTTTTTTTTTAAGTTTAAGGCCTAGAAGCAATATTTGCTCACTACGTGACTTAGGGATCTGATATTAATCAGTGTATACAATAGCTTCTTCATTCATACGCTCACAATTTGATTCAATTGCGTTCCTCAGTGAGAATCATTAATTGGCGTTTCTTCGGAATACTTCAGTGTTGTTAATTATTGAACTCTACCATCAATATATCCATTGAATTATATTCAATAAAGATCATTAGCATTTATATTATTTTTTATTAATGAGTTTCCTGCGATGTGCCCCAGCGGTGGGTCGTTTTACGAACTAGAACAAAAGCTTCGTCGCGGGACACGTGTTAAACCATCCAAATAATCGACTTTGTGGTGCGGGCAGACCCGTTGATGCAGACGCTGATGGTAGACCCGGTGTCGCTGCCCTCCGGCATTGTCATGGACCGCTCGGTCATAAAGAGACACTTGCTCAACGACAACACCGACCCCTTCACTCGGCAGCCGCTCACCGAGGATGACCTCAAGCCTGGTGAGTGAGGAGACCACCTCCATCCAGCCTTTACTGTACTAATTAATTTTGCGATAATTTAGCGTAGTGCAAATGTTTACGTATAGAAAGTTAATTGCTTGTGAATATTGTTTATAGTAAAAACAATTCTATAAAGGTAGTGCTTCCCTTTCAATTTCCTACGAGGGAATATCCAAAAACGTGGAGACAATTCATGGACCCTTTGTACTGTGGACCATTCCAGTAGTAGATAATTTTTGTCATTTCTGGGCCAGAGCGTCGCCCGGTACGTGTGTGCTGCAGGTTGCTGTATAATAGTGAATATATGTACAATAGTTGTACAATAGATTGTACAGGTAAATAGGTTGTGCCGGTGCAGGTGAATAGGTGTACACAACCTGCAGGTTGTGTACAATAGTTGTCGTGAATTTATATAAATTTCCATCACTTCGTGGCGATGGTGCTTTCTTCAGTCGACCTTCGATGTATTTGTTCTATCATCCTATAAACTCGATTGAAAGAATAACATCGAATTAAGTTTATAAATTTTAGGATGTTTTTTTTCGTTTTTGGACCATAGATCCTTGTTGTCATGATATGACATCAAGCCGAAAAGTAAAGAAATCGTGAAGCGTTTAAAATGAGTGTGAAGTAGTGACTTTTATTGCAGGTCCTGTTATAATAAGCACATGACATTTATGGGGAACAACGCGACTTTCGGACCAAGTGTGGAGGTAGTCGGTCAGGTAGCACAGGAACAACCTGGTGTCAACTTGCCATCGTCTAGTATTTTCCTTAAATATTTTAAAGATATATCTTCATTATAATGAAGTGGGACGGACTCTCTGACACCGACTGACCCGGCTCCTTTCGTAGTAGTAAATATGTGATTAAATGAATCAGTTCTAATGCTATTACTTGACAACTTTCAGACACGAAACTGAAAGAAGAGATCGAGGCGTGGATTGCGGCCAAGAACGCTGCTAAATCATCCAGCTGAGGCTGCACCAGGCAGAGTGTCATCCACACAGCGCTCACTAGATCACAACGTCGTGTTAGACTTGAGCGCTGGCAGATACCGATTTTCCTTTGGTAAATTAGGCAATAATGAATCGGTGGGCAATAACGAAAATTGTTTCTTCGTGGATTTCCATTCATTCTTTGTCATGAAATCTTAGGCCTCGAGCGTATTCATGAGTTGTGGTGTGGAAAACGTGTAAAAAAATGTATTCTCACAGTATTGAACAAATAAATTAACTTGTATGCAAACGTGTGTTAAAATTTCGGGAAATCAGATGTGGCGAGTGTTAAAAAATTTATCCTAGCGTATAAACGTGTGAGGTGAACAAATCTTTGAATCCAATTCGTGGCAAGCAACAGTCAGGGAGAACGTTCCTCGTTTCGAATACTTAGGGAAACTAATTTTATCATAACCTGGTTACAGCATTTGAAATCAAATATACCGGAAGGCTGGTCAGCAATATATTTTTCCCTGCTCCCGCCGGCGAATGTTCAAGTCGCGTTCGAAGGAGCTGGCTGAATCCGGCCGGAGCTGCTACTCAGCGTTTATGTTTAGGTGATGACTTTTTGCACTCTAGTTCGAGCAATTTTCAATGAGGTTTTAGATCGAGTAAAGAACGACTATTTGTTGAAGGACTGAGACAGTTATTGCCCTCTCAATCCGTTTATTTTCTTTTGTTTTATTTATATGCGATGGCTGTGTATTTTTATCTTTCGAGTGTGCCCACAAGAGTGATATTTTTACAGCTTTTTTTAGTGCTGAGGTGGGTCCAATGCTTTGGACCATCCAGCTGTTATTATTGTAGGATCTGTGAACGAACTTTGGGCCTAACTTGGGTTCTCGTGTGGAAGGCAGACGTTCATGTGCTCATAATTCATGACTCGACATACTTGAAGCCGTGGGAAAATTTCCGGCTAACTAATTGTCGTAATTCATAACTCGTGCGTCACATTTTAGTGATGACAGGGAAGTTAATAATTTGTATGTGAATTAATACCAGTGGAACTACACAGCACTCGCAGAATAGAGATGCATTCGGTGTGTTTTTATATCTCCGCTTCGTTTTTACGTCTCACGGTAGAAGTGCGCGCTCGCTACATTTCTGACACTCGAGTCACGTTGCGTTTGCTTGTAGAAGGATCAGGTAACTTACGAATAGCGCACTCACAAGCGTCACGCTCTATGCTTTATACTGGCCATAAGCTCGCGGGCCCCCCTCTCAGAACGTGGGGCCAAAAGAGCCTTTGTCTACCCGTGCACCGTGGCAGCTCAGGAAGTACGTGTACGCAGCGGCAGGCACGACCTGTGTTTTTTGTCAGCCTTCTCTCAAATGACCGCTGTGCTTTGATAATGACGTGTGACACAAGGCTAACTGCAGTCGTATTGCAGCTACCAATAAGACTGCTCGTTTTAAAATTGCCCATGAAATAGTCAGGTCCTCCGAAGATTATATTCCAACTCGTAAAATTGACTCATAGCCTTATGGAGACTCCATCTTGGAGTTCGTGCTTCACTTTCTGCATCCGTCTTGTACGTTTTTATTGACATATTGTATTTATGTTCGTGTCGCTGTTCAATCTCGTTAATTTGCGCTTCTGAAATCATTTGGATTGCGCCTCCAAGTGATAGATCCAGCTTTAGAACTGCACTTCAGATCGCCGTTTCCATACGGAGTGTAGGGAGTAGTACAATCGTTAGAATTAGCTGAACGTACCAGCCTTACTTTGGATGATTTATCTGGTAACATATTGAAGTGGTATGCGAGAGGCGGAATTCAGCGAGCCATTAATGTACGTTAGACGCCCCTCCCGTAGTGATGATTGGTGAATATTCAGAAAATAGATTGTCTGACCTCGCGCTTTGAAAGCTCAGTGCTCCTGTAAAGTTCTTCGCAGCTCACTGCGCGGTCAGTACGCTTCAGTGTTTTTCTGTGGAAGTAGCCCACGAGTCTTGTGATGACTTCCAGCTCTGACTAAAATGTTTGTCTTCTTCGTCTTTCCCGCTTATTTAATTTTGGGGCAGGGTTCCCTAGGCCTGGAGTGTCATTGTCAGCTCGGCGCGTCGCAGTGTCAACAGATTGCAGCGTGTATGGAGGGAGGTCCTCGCTCCCCAGCGTTGATGTCTGCATGTTTCGTGACCAAGTTGACTCGTGTGCAGCGCAAGAGAGTGGCATCACAGAATTCAAAATTCGGGAGTATTGAAAGAATATCCCATTTCATATATGTGTGTATATAAAAATGCCTGTGGATGATGTCTTCAGTTGACTTTTGTAGCTCTATTTGAATAAGTTTTTATCTTTCTTTGTAGATAGAATAGAATATATTCTGAGCCACTTTTAAAATGCCATTTTGGAGTGTGGCGACAGTCTTGACTCAAATGTTGGCGGTGGCGTAAAATTTTCACTCCACAAAGTGTTCAAGGTTTGTTCATTGAATCATGTTTTCGTTTTTAAAGAGACCTTTTTCTTCGAAGTACAATGATAAGCTTTCATTTATCTAGTTAGAATTCTGAGTAATACCAGATCACGGTATCCGTCCTACGTGTTGCTGATGAGCGTAATGCCTTTTATTCATGAATGTTTCTTTTTTCTCTCCGACTTTGTCTTCCCATCATTGAATGTTTCATACGAGTTTAGAGGTCGTGGTTTCGTTGAGTATGTGGTAATTGTGCAGCAAGTAGTCATAATTATTTTATGTGATAGCGTTGAAGGTCTGAGAGCAGTAAAAGGTGCATTGCGTATGATAGGGCATGAATTTTACGGCTCAGAACGAGTAGCCGAAGTGTAAAGTACTGCCTTAATCTACTTTCATGTTCATGCATTACGAACGCGTAAAAAGCGTCTTTACAGTGGGCCCTTGAGGGCTCCCTAATGGGCGGGTGTGCGCGTAGGTGTGAAGGGTGCGAAGTGTTCTCCCACTTGACAAAAAGTAAGGTATTGATCTTTAAGTGATTATTCGGCATTTATGTTAAATTATTTTTCCTTTCTGCATACCACAATCGATGCTCAATCTATTATACTCTTGCAGTTTAGTTTCAGACGCTTTTAGTCATTCTTGCATGTAGCCGTCTAACAGCAGGTGTTCACCATTTTTTCTCAGCCAGTCCTTGCGTTGTAGATCCATCGGATATGTGATTTTGATTCTTTAGTTTCTGAAGACCGGGTTCATTTTTCCACCATGCGTGATGAAACATATGTCTACTATACATCTAACTACAACGTAGCGGTCAACAAGTAATTTTGAAACTACGAAACCGGGAGCTGGGGTTGTATTTGTTGTGCCCGCTCTGCATTGGGTTTACGTCTTACAGTAAGAGGACAGGTCATTTACGTGCCAGTTCACTTCTCCGGGGTAATGGTGCGCTTATTGGTGTGCTCGAGTCCTGCATTTGAAGGACAGGTAGATGTCAGATCATTTTAGTGAGCTGTTCTAGTGCGACTGAATTGAGACATGCAGCTGCAGGTACTGCCATGCCATGAATCTCACTACCGGCTGGCTGTACTTCTGATTCTTGTTTTGCCAGGAAGAATCTCGCAGTCTGAAACGATATTAAAGTTTGTACTCCACGCGTGAATATGTAAAGTAATTTCTAAATTGTTGATCAATGAACTTGACTGGATGCATGATTATTCAAATTTGCTGAAACCTTAGGGATTGAAGGCAAAAACTCGAGGTTAGGAAACGGGTGAAAACGTCATGGGGCTACTTTTTACGGCCGACACGCAATGGGTTCAGTCTGCTCAACATCGCTCCTTGTGTTCATATTTAACCCGTTGCTAGGATACTTCTGAATGCTAATTTGTTGTTTTTTTTTGTTTGGCGTTCGCCCAGCCTAGTTTTCCTATCGTGCTTTACTCCCGTTATTCTTAGTTTGAGGGAAATCTTAGTATGTAAGCACACAAAATTGGGGAGCAGATCTGTAAATATTCGCTCCCTATGTACATATTTGACCTATTGTGCAAATGTTACATTGTGTTGTGTCCCCCACTGGCTGTTTCATGAATTTATTTTGTTGAACAGCGATAAATTTTCCTTACACGGGAAAATAAAGTTTTCATATTCAGAAGCGTTTTATTATCTTCTGCATAATGTCTTCGCTTGTGTCCACAGCAGAGTAATATCCTTTGTCCCTAATAATAAATTATGAACGCATTAAAAGTTTAATATTTTTATGTTCCATAAGTAAACTATACAATCTGCACTGATATAACTGTACAAATTAATGCTGGATAACTTTTTGCAAAATCCATAGCTATCGAAATTAACACATCCTCACAGAAAACGATTCTTACTTGACTAAAATATCAGGTACAGTTTTCCCCAGACTTGTCTCTTCGTCCACTCATTGATATCTACGCAATAACAAACATGACACATATAACACGTTCATATACAACCAATTATTTTCGCAGAATCAACACCTTTCCTTTCCACCCTTACTAACAATCACGTCTTGAGTGTGATGTTTCGAACAAAATATTGAGTCCAGATCATGTTTTCCTATCGCCTTGTCCTCATCCGAGAGCACTCATGGCACCACGGGCAGCCCTGACAACAGAACATACTCGTGGCCTACCGCACCACATGAAGCGACCATTAAAAGGTCGCCACCTCGCTTGGCTTACACGTTTGAATCGTATCTAAAATCTCCCATCTTCAATAATGTTAAATATAAATGCACGAAACTGCTCATATCAGGCTTAGTTTTTCATTTAGCGTACACTAATTTTGATCTGATCCTGTAACAAATTGAAAGCGTGATAGCAGCGCTTCAGAAACTCAGACTATCTTGCACCGAAAGAGTAGGGCTCATTTAGTGTGGACGATGGAGAACGATGTATCTATGCTCAAGGTGTGTTCCCACACAAGATCCCCTGCGCATAGAAACAGCAAGTTAAAGAAGAGGAAGAAATAGCAAGAAGGGAATGAAAACGGAAAGAAGCAAGTGGGCACGAAAGATAGTAGTCCCGAAAACCTATCTAAAGCTGAGGTTGCCTACCAGCGTTCCCCTGGGGGGCGCTAGTCCCCATAGCAAACGATAGACACACCTAACCCTTCGTCAACTATAACCTTCATGAAAATTCCTCATCATTCCAAAGCTAAATTGTCACTGAAAAACTTTTATTTCAACGTAGAAGTAATTTTCCAGCTTGCTTAAATAAATAAAAAGATCTCCCAACAAACCTGAACCGGCGTCAAGGGGAGGGGGGGGGCAGTGATAGTAATACTGATTTGCTAGCGCTTCAGCGGGTCGGTTCATATCGCGCCTTACGTCTCACAATTTAGAGATCATTCGATGAGCTCCATTACAGAGATAACCTAATTCTTAAAATTACACATGTAATAAGCGTCAAAAGATCCCGTAATACTAAATGCTGTCACACCTCCGCTGGAATATGGAGATCTAATCACTGACGGAGGGACGACACGACCGCTGTACTCAGACCTTCTCAGACGCGCTCGACACGTACAGGGACTCTGAGAAGAACTCTTGGCTGTGCACCTCTAGGTACCTGCAACCATCAAGTTACGAACAATTTTTAGATGCTTCTTGAGGGATAAATACCTTACGAATTTGTTCACTCAACGCACTGCACTTTCAAACAACATACAAGATAATTAATGAATTTTTGAAGCGTCGAAAAATTAAGAATGAATTGCAATATTGGTCCTGAAAAGTGATTGGATAATGAATATCTGATTTGAAGAATGCTAGTTCTAGGAACCACAGAAGAGTAAACGACTCTGGCAAGAAGTTTTGCTCACAGCGATAGTCGACAGGGTTGCACTGAACTTGAACGTCGAAACTAGATGAATAAACTTTATCACTCACTATAAATTCAGGCAAAGCGTGTCCACGACTTCACTTACAGGTAAATCTCGATACACGTGATTAATTCGTTTATGAAATCGATTATATATAATTATGTAAGCCAAGGGGATGATATAAATCAAATATAAATAATTTCAAAACAGCTATGATACCCAAAAATACGGCTTTCAAAGAAATACCATAACATTTGAATATATCAACGGTATTTTTTTAGGGTTACGTTTCTATTCTCTTTTGACGACTAGGTAAGCAATAGATGAAGTAATGTTGAATGGCCTAACTAAGCATGGTAAAGAAATGAGAAAATCAGATCGTGCGTAAAACAAGTACGACATATATTGAACAAGGGCTGCCGGTATTTCATTTTCAATCGACAACAATAGCGGAAAAAGTTTATTTGAATAAACACAATCCTCACGCTCCATCTAATCTAATTTCTTTAGCATCGAGAAAAAGAAATGACAAAATCGTGTTGTATCAATACTTAACTCGAAAGACTTAATAACTTGACCGCTTTCCAATATCCCTCAAGACCTGAAGATGTGCTAATGTAGCAGTCGTGTTAGGAGGCCGCAAAATATGATAAAAATCTTCAGCCTTCGACCACATTAGACTATTAAAAATCTTGAGGCTCGAACCATACGATGCTAATAATAACCTTTAGCTTTAGATTACATGAGGCTAATAACAATCTTAAGCCTCTAATCACATAAGGCTAGTAATAACCTTTAACCTTCTAGCACATGAGGCTAATCTTTAACTTTCGACTATATAAGGCTAATGATAATCCTTAACTTTGGACTATATGAGGCTAATAATAATCCTTAACTTTCGACTATATGAGGGTAATAATAATCCTTAACTTTTGACTATAAGATGCTAATAATATTTAGCTTTCTAGCACAGACTAACAATATTTAACTTTATACGAAACTAATACTTATATTTTGCTTTGGACTACATGAGGCTAACACGAAGCTTTAATCTAGAGGCAAAAGGCTGCTTACTCGAGGAAGAGCTGCAGGTGCTTCAAGACGATCTTCCGCTTCTCCACAGGTAAGTTCATCCGGTACAAAATCTCAGGTAACTTCACTGCAAAAAAATAGTTAAAGTGAACACATGAAAAGAAATACGCATCCAATTACTCTCAACCCTTCACCGGCCGAACAATACTTGCGCTAAGGCTGCCTTTAGCTTGTTACGAAAAATTAGCAAGTTCCTTTGAAACGTGATCTTAAGGTCCACTAGGTCGATGAAGGATTAGCTTGACAGCTAAACAAAAAGAACATACTGTTCTTCGAGATAAAACTGCCAGAAAATTCACCAGACGAAAAAAAGCAATGAGAGAGTAAAAGTGCAATAAGGATTCTGGAGCAAAGTATGTTATCAGAGATAAGTTTAAAAAGTCTCATTGCTCATTGCGTAGGACAGGCGTATCTATAGCTGAGGTAATCTAACACTGCTTCCCTGGGGTCACCATTCCTCAAAGTATGGGGTAGACAAGCTTAACTAACATAACCCTACTGCCTATCCTGCGCCCCCTGAGGGGCCTCCGGTCGGTCACAATTTAACGATTTTAATAAATATGGTTTTCTTCAAACGTCAACTTTTGCTTTAAGACCTAACTTTTGCTTTAAAACCTAACTTTTGCCTACTTTATTGCCATAACGTGCCAGATTTCTGAAATAATTTCTCAGGAAGTTGAGAAATCGTTATATCTATTATGAAGTTATTATCGGTGGTCGGACGGAGTGTAGTCTGTACAAGGTGTTAGGGAAAAAGAAGTACAAAATTGCACACCTACCAGAAAGTGGCAAACTAAACAATTTAGCCTTCAAGCTTGGCGAAAAAAAAATCTATTTTTGAGATATTAGCTGTTTTATACTTGAAAAAAGGAAATTTGGAAACAAAATTACCCACAAATAATTTATTTGTACATTTACTTTACAGAGATTGCTCAAAGTTTCCACCACCCACATCGATGCACATCGATTTATGGAGACATGAAAAACCTTGTTTATTCAACACCTGCGGAATGAGAGGGAGATCTCGTGGCAAAAATTACAGCGGCTTCTTGCGATATTTCTGAAATGCCAGGCCTTTTCCACAATATCCGGCGGTCCTTAAGGTGGAGATATCCCAAGTTCATCAATGTGGGCGGTGGAAACTTTGAACAATTTCTATAAAGTAAATGTATAGATAAATTATCTGTCGGCATTTTTCCAAATATCCTCCTTTCAAACATAAAACAGCTAATATCCCAAAAAACAAAAATTGTTTCGCAAAGTGTTACAGAAGCAAAATTGTTTCGTTTCCCACTTTCTGGTCGGTGTAAAATTTTATACCTCTCTCATTAACACTAAGTATTCAGCGAATGACGGTAGCTGTAGCAGTGGTAAAGGCTTCAGCTATAAAAAACGAAAAATCTTCATTCACGAACTGACACTATTTTATTCTCAGGGAGGCACGGAGACGATGTTCAGACAGAAGGAGACAGCAAGGCAGACAGAAGGAGACAGCAAGGCAGACAGGAGGAGACAGCAAGGCAGACAGGAGGAGACAACAAGGCATACCGAAGAGCCTAAGGAGGTGCAGAGGGCCGTAGAGGAGAGTGGGGGTGCCAGGGTGCCTGTGGGGGGCAGGCAGCAGCGTGTACTGAACGAGCTCCTGCGACAATGGCCCCAGGGACGACAGCAGCGGCCCACTGGCAAGTCCTCCTTCTACAGCGCAGCCTTCACCGCCTTCTGTGTGCATGGATTGTAATTGATGCACTTTTACATAAATTGATGTAATTTATGGACTGATGGAGGAGCAGATCATGGGTATACAAGTTACTGATGCTTAGTTACTAATTTTATGAAACAACAAAAGGGCAGATTCTATAACCTACCACACTTAATAACCAATGCAGATATTTCACTGTTTGGACTAAAGTGCATTATGTAGATAAAAAAATGACGCCTTTGTGCCAGTTTCACTCTCACACCAAATTAACCAAACACATATGGAGCCAATAACCCTGAAACGAGACCTACAAGCTTTAAACCTACTGCAGCAAGACGGACGTCAAGCTCTGACACAGCCGCACCAAGACCGACTACAAGCCCTGACANAGCCCTGACACAGCCGCACCAAGACCGACTACAAGCCCTGACACAGACGCACCAAGACCGACTACAAGCCCTGACACAGCCGCACCAAAACCGACAAGCCATGATGCGACACGAATCTCAAGTTTTGTACCGGGGGCAGTTTGATGCTTCGGTGCCCCATCGCTGCTGCTCGTCGTCATAGGAGTACTGCGGCCGGACTCGCTGCAAGCACAGAAAATAAGGTTGAGTGAGGACATTACAGACTAAATTGAACTATTCTGCATTAGGTTAGCGTGGCAAAGTGGCGAGCGCTTTAACACTCCACCATCTGTAAGGATTTCAAAACCCACTTCAATAGAAAAATCAAAAGTAGCTAGTTATTCACGAAAATCAAAACAAATGAAGCCTTAAAGCAAAAATAATTAACTTAATAAAAGATTAATTCATTTCCTGCGGCGATGCTGTTTTTCAAGAGATAAAATGACACACCCACCAGTGAGCCACACCGCAGTTAACTTGATTAACGCCTCGTCAATTTCACACCAGACTTAAACAGTTTTGTCGAATATCTCAGCTTCTGGGTACTCAGCAGCAAGACCCCCATCATGAGGGGGTCTTACTCCCAAAAGGACAGCGAGTTATGCTGTGGGCATCAAGGGAAGCAGCAATGGACGAGTGTACGTAAATTCGACAAGCAAATACCCAGGGTGTACAGAACCCGTTCGGAGTACGACGCATGCTTCGCGCAGCAGTTAGCTGCCACCTGCTAAGTGTTTGTTTATCACTCGATTTGTTTAGCTTGAAACACAACACACACTCGGTTCAGTCATACAGTCACATGTCAATGAACTTACGAAGCACCTCGTGAGTTTTTCAAAATGTGCATGGATACAATCAACTCTAGTGCGTACAATATAGGTACAGTCAAGCATGAGCACTTATTTATGTCCCGATGACTCAATGTCTTTCCTGAGCAACACGAAAAGAATTCATAATGCTTTAAGTCATAATGTTACGTTCAACATGTGGACGAAAAAAATTGCAAGAGTCCTATTCTATATTAAAGGGACATTACTTTGTGAGACTATTTCACTCTTCGTAGACAACCCTTATGCGTCCAAAAGGACATAAATGCCCCATTTCTTAAAACTGCAGCAAGTTTTTTTGTTGTAAAAAGCTAAATGTAGTCTGATATCACATACGAGAGCTAAATAAAGTAACTACCTTTCATTTTAAAAACGACGTGAATGAAATTTGAGAATTATTTTCCAATGCTTTTGAAAGTACCCTCACATATAAATAAGGCTGCAAATCGTTTCCTGTATAAAATTGAACGCGGTGTTATTCTAAATATAATTTGGTTGTGAGAGGGTTAAAGCGCGTTGAAGAGCAGGGCTACCCACCAGGCGTAGGGGGACGGTGCGGGTGCCTCAGTTGCCGCCCGGCCGCCGCTGGAGCGGGTCAAGCGGCGGCTCCCTCCGCCGCCCCCTTCCTCTGCCGACACAAGAATTTTTGAGCAACCTAAATTGGAAGTGAATTTATTTCTGCAACGTAAACATTTCCAATGCTGGCGCAGAACAGGTTTCTGGATGGGCAAATCAAGTGTGCAGCAGACTTAATTTGTAGCGGCATCTTTCTAGGTGCCATTCAAACCTAAAAAGACCAACTTGCCCTCTTTTTAATAAGTGAAATGTTGCACTTACAGTGCTTTATATTTCATGCACTTGCGTGCACACTCTCCCAAGTTTTAAACGAAATAATAAAAATTTAAGACAGAACCGGATAATTTCCGATGTTCTTCCGGAAAGACAGTGATTCATATAAGGCTAAAATATTCAAAAATACGTTGAAAACAAGTGCGGAAATTTTGAAAACTACTATTATTCGCACACGATTTGCACATGGGGAGACAACTAGAGATTAACTTTAGTGTTTCAATCAAGTAACTTTCAAATCGCTGGTGTATAATAGAAACTATGCTCAACCTCTAGCTCATTGCTTGCTATGATGTATACCATTCATAATTCAATTAAGCAGGTCATGAGGCGATCCTTGATCATATTATCACGTTTTATTTACCATTACTTAATAAGTTAGTTAAATAGTCATAATCTTGGTTTAAAACTCCCTAACCACATGAAATGTGATCGTGAAAGCAAAAACAAAAGCCTACTTAGTTTGCACTACGGAAAACTTTTAATCTATGCACACGGTATGTTCCCACACAGGATCCTCTGCGCATGGAAACAGCAATTTAAGGAAGAGGAAGAAAAAAAGTTTTGTTCTCAAAGAAGAGAGAACAAAAAAAGTTTGAAAATTGCAAGACGCAAAGTGGCACGGAAGAACAAATCCACAAAGGCCTAGCTAAATCTGAGGTGACCTAACTGTGTCTTTCTGGGAACGCCAGTCCCCATAGCGAAGGATAGACAAGCCTAATCCAACCCTATT
The DNA here is from genome assembly GCA_014899125.1 of Orchestia grillus. NCBI lineage: Eukaryota > Metazoa > Arthropoda > Malacostraca > Amphipoda > Talitridae > Orchestia > Orchestia grillus. The sequence goes on along the minus strand of VOMN01057186.1, from coordinate 3,872 downwards.
GCCTGTCCAATACCCCCTGAGGGGTATTTAATTTATTACAGCACCTTCAAAACCCAAATAATAAAACCGGCATGTCCGCCGATCTGGCAAGACTCATTTAGGGGTTCGAAACTCGAAATTCGACTCTTTGTGAATACGTTTCAATGTTAATATGCTAGGCTGACCTCTCATAAGTGTGAAGCTTCGGAATCAAGAGACCTGGCAAATATCCCTTTTGAATAGTTATACGCTCCTCTTCTTCTACAGTTACACCATACTAATGAAAAATTTATTTAGGAGGATTGCGTTACATTGTAATTCACTTGGCTATCGACTAAGCATGCTAGCGAGGTAATGGGTAAGTCATGCACAGCAGACACTCGCATCAACGGACCTCGTTCTAACGGACTTCGAATCTGAATATGCCCAACTTGATCGATCTCAGAGTGCGATTCTAAATATTTTAGTCGGGACTTTTACGGGCAGGCAAGTGCTGCGGTTTTTTTTTGTAAATATTGTGCGATTGTACCTAATGGACTAGCGTTGTCCGGCCGCTTCTCTCCCGTTTTAGTCCGTTGATGCGAGCGTATAATTAACCCTTTGAGAATGAAGATATACCCCTTCAGCTCGTACACATTTTAATGCAATAACATAAGACTTAATTCTTGGATCGGCGATTTCATTCGAGCAATACCTTAACATAAAACGTACCTCGAGTTTTGTCCTCAGTAGACTTCGCCTTCGAGTCTTCTTGGCCAAAGACTTCGTCGCCCACACTGTGAAAGACAGCGATTTAGCTTCGAGGTTCATCATGACCCAGCCCCCTTAACCTCTGACCAAACATATTTAAGCGCAAGTTTTCCTGAGCCATCGCAAAGCTCTGACCCTTTCACTTCCAGGGGTGAAAGTACTCGTATATGAATAAATTGCTATCATTTGTTTGCGACTCCATTACGAATTTTCCTCCATCCTCAAAACTACTTTCCACGAATGAGAAACCATTCTTTTTAACACCACAAGAAGCATAAATCATTTATTCACGTACAGTCAAGAGAACCCCTACAGGTAAGCATGTCTATCTACAAGCAAAAAGTACCGACATGTTAATTCAACAAAAGCAAAAAATAATTGTCCATCGAGAGACCATAAGCAAAGAACACTTCTCTATCTATGCACTAGAAGGAAGAACCCATCTCTCTACACCGCACAAGAAAGAAACCAATTCTCCGTACACCAGAAGGAAGAAACCAATTCCCTGTACACTAGAAGGAAGAAACCAATTCTCCGTACACCACACCGAAGAAATCAATCTCCATACACTAGAAGGAAGAAACAATCTCTGCACACTAGAAGGAAGAAACCAATTCTCCATACACTAGAAGGAAGAAACCAATTCTTTGTACACTAGAAGGAAGAAACAACTACTCTATACCACAAGGACCAGCAGAAAAAGCTCCCAAAATCTTAACAGATCCTTCTCCGAATGGTGTTTTTGAAAAGGGCTGCTTCTCCTTTCTTGAATCATGCCAATAACACTGGGAACCGTGAGGCCCATCCAAATTAAACTTTTTCTAATCAAGAAACACCACGGTTTCCCATTTCTTTGTTCATGTTACTTTCTCTTTTACTCCATTTGCTAGCGCCTTCTTGCCTGTTCCGGTAAACGAAATTTGACAAATCATGGAGAAATTGATAAACTATTTGGAGTGACGGGTAAATTCTGAAATTGTCGCAGATCTCTCGAGGATGACCGTCTCTTAGAAGCTTCGCGAAAAAGTCGACGTCTGGCGGCACCTGTAATTTTAGGTGGACGGTCTGGACGTTTTTTGGTGCCATATGACTCAATGTCCTTTAGATAATTTCTCACGACTGTTGTGGACCTCGAGAGTTCTTTTGCAATAAAATGTATAGATTTTCCTTTCAGTTTATAGGCAGAAATTTGACCTTGTCATTAAGAGGAGAGTTCCTCGGCATTTTGCATCCACTTGAAACAATGTTTAATTAGGACTCACGTGGCTTGCAATCATGATAAGAGTTGTTTACAATCTGTGCAAACGCTTATAGTTTCTTTGGCACTCCGAAGTAAACCAAAAACATAAACTTTTAAAACTGTCGTATAACTATTTCCACCTTTGAAAAAGTAGTTTTGTTAAGTACTTCTTCTCGCGGAAAGGTATCCTAAAATCAATTGTTTATTGACACCCTGTACGATCTACGTTCCACACACAAATTTTCCAGAGGAATTTATGAAGTAATAGGAAATTTTTCAACATCTTAATCGTGTGTCTTATACTTGTTTCCACTACTTCACACCCCAAGTAAGAAACCATTCTTCAGTACAACTCACGGTAGAAACCCTTTCCCTGCACGTCACAAGAAAGATACCATTTCTCCATAGAGAAGTAACAAACATTTGTCCATACACCCCAACTAAACCAAAGGGTCTGGATGAACTGACGGAGGTGCAGCAGCAGCAGCAGCAGTGCCCAGGAGGTAGTGGGGGGGCGAGGAGGCAGCCAGAGCCGCAGCCTGGGCAGCCTCCTCCCCGTACAGGAGGTGCGTCCGCAGGTGGAAGTCGAAGAGGACTCGCAGTCCGTCCATGACCTCCTTGCAGAGGTTCAGGCTGCACAGTACGAGTTCAATTTCATAAACACGAATTACTATCAGCATGTGAAGATGTCATGCAATGTGTTTTCATAAACACGAATTACTATCAACATGTGAAGCTGTCAAGCAATGTGTTCACGTTTTAGCGGCGTGCGTATGTTCATTATTTAAGAAGACACCGCCATCAGGTTAGTGCACCACCATACAAACATCGAGTTCTATGGATTGCTAACGCTCTGATGCATATACAGTGTCTCATGACGACCAGAACTCGCAGCATGACTGCTAATATTTAAATAACTAATTGAGTCATTAGGAAGTTAAATTGATCGTATGTGATTCGACACAGACTTTTCTATTCAACTGAAAACACCAAAAGAATATTTTTATCAAATTAACGTTCTAGTTTTACCTGTAGTAAGCATAGAAAAGTACAAAGAGCATTTTTGCAACATTAGTCTCAAATTACGATGAACTTTCCCGAAATTATTTATTTTTATCTCAAAAACTATCGATGAAACAGTGTTACCCTACTTTTAGTATTACCAATTTAATGTTAACTTCAAACTAACTGACCATTTTCCATAAGGCATTCATCATTTTATTCTTAATCTTTTGAAAAACGCGTTTATTACCTTTCATTTGCATAAAGCATAGAACTCGTTCACAATTCCTTCACCTCAATCCGCTACACTCTGCGAGGTGGATTATATGTATTTTAAAATGCATACTTTCGAGTCTGCAACGTTGACTTTAAACCTCAAGACGTAGACTTAACACTATAAAATGCCGGTTTAGACTTTAGACGATAGACTTTAGACGTCCTAACGAATACAAGTTGCATAGAGTAACAAGTTGCATAGAGTCGCTCCACCCAGTCCAACAAGATGTAGTATGAGGCTGTAAATCGTTGCTTGTAAAATTCGACAGCTAAAAACATAAGGCAAATATTTTCGAATATGTAACACCCAGACTGATTAACACGATGGATGCCTGGTTGCCGTGCACACCATGCGCTACCATTATTATCATTATTTTCATTACTACTGTTTTATTGTTATATTAGGACTTCAACCACTGTTCTCACGTTTTATATGATTCTAACAGCAAGCAATTAAAGTCACACTCAAAAAGAGTGAAGTATATTTTCAGTCTCAGTTCAAGTTTACAGACAAACCTTTGGAGTAGAGGTTGTACGTATAGCTCAAAAATCCCCCAAACCCTGCAACAGTAGCCCTCACTATAAGCTAGGCACCACCAGCACCACTCACGTGAGGCCGGCACCA
>VOMN01057178.1:0-13267 GCA_014899125.1 Orchestia grillus | reverse complement strand
TCTGATGTAAATTACTTGTGGTAAATAAATGTTTCCAAATATTTCTAAATGTTTCCAAATATTTGTATCGTATTACCCTGTCGGCTCGATCTTTATCGTCTTAGAAGTTCATTCTGAACTAACTTCTGAGGGAGATATTCGTATTGAGGAAAAGATGATTTGGTCGAGCTCAGGCAAAAAGAGGCATCTGATGGCTTGAACAATACGTACACCAGCATTAGTATGTTAAGAAATCGCTTCGGGACACTTTTCATATCATTGTAAATAGACAACATGGCCGTTCAGTTACATAAGTCAAGAGATCCCTCTCATAAGAAATCATAACTTAAAACATCCGTGTCAATATATTACAGGCTTCATTTGTTGGTAAAACATAATTTTTTATCGTTGATCAAATTACCATAAGCATCATACAAGTCATGTCCGACGTACCTCTTAAACCATATTCATCGCAAAGAATTTTCTCAAAAATACGGCGTGCGACTAAACATGGTCCGCAATGCATCTTGATCCATAATCGAAAACTTTTTTCTCACTGATATTGTTTGGACAAAAAAATTTACACGGCATTCTCATTTAGAAGCAGGGAAAACGTTGAGACTGTTTTTAACAGAATCCAATTAAGACAATAGAAGAACGACCCCTGAAGAACTGGAAGAGCTCTAAGGAAAGTAAAAACAATAATTTGAAGGAGACAAAAACGAGCTGAGGCCAGCTAAAATAGGATTTGAAGATGATCAAAGAATCAGGTGTGAGGAGGCCCATAACTCGAGGGGGCCCTCTAGGCTCTGAGGGGGAGAGGAGTGGCCTGGAAGTCGCCGGTCATGCGTCGCCTGCCTGGCGCAGCCGCTGGAGTGACCCTCTGGGCCCCTCACGCTCAGTGCTGGGGACGCTGAGTCCTCATGCGCTGCTCAGAGCTGGGGACGCTGAGTCCTCATGCGCTGCTCAGAGCTGATCGTCTGCGGTGCACGACTCAGCGGCAGCTGTAAGCAGCTCAGTGCGCTTACTCAACTAAATAACAACCAAGAAGGTGCAAGGGATTTAGAAAAGAGATTGTGTTCTTTCGAGTTTGTATTTACAAGCATTCAATAAAATTGGGCATTGAAGAGCTCAATTGAACTAATTTAAGCTTGGATTAATTTCACTCCAAAGCGTGTATGAAATTACAAATTTCAGAATGGTAATAAAATCAAAAGCCATTCTAACGAAGTTATAAACTCAGTAAATTTACGTTTTCGAAATAGTAATATGTTTCTCAAGGAATGGTGAAGAATAATTGTGTGTACAATGTAAATTTCAACGCTCACACTCCTGAAATACAGATGTCTCTATTTTTCTCTTACACAATAATTTTTAGATTTAGTGGAGCCGCAATGCAGATACATTTGAGCAGGGAAGTGGATGTTGAGGAGGTCGGTCTCAGCGGATATTCTTTCAACGAGTTCAGTAAATAAGTCGGCCAACTTAATTAAAGAACCAGCACGAGATCACCACTAAGTATGCACAGCCCCTCCATACTTGGTCCAGCGTAACACTTCGACAGTCTTAGTATAAAATTCAAAAACTTTAAAAAACTAATTATTGATGAAAATGTGGAGACGCAAAAAGGAGACAAAGATGCCTGGAGCAGAAGAAAATCTTTCGTTTTGAATGTTTTTCACTTCTAAGCATGATTGAAATCTCAAAGTCAGTAGCATATGCAAAAATCATCGACAGTTTCTCGTCGAACCATTACAATTGGTATTAAATTTTATTTATCACGAGAAAATTTAAGAACTGACTCTGGACCAGCATCTCTCAACATGTTGTGCTATCTCTGCACCGGAGGTGTGACGGCAGAGTGTCAGTCGCACTACGGATGAGCGACGTTCTTTCAGGTATGCAAAAGGGTTTTTCAAAAGCGGCAGCTCGGGATGGTCTTAATTCTTTACCGTAGCTCTGAGTGCTGCCTAGGGACTCAAAGACCATCTGGTTCTTTAAAAAAAGGGCCCTCGTCTTACTTCCATAGAATGGACATTGCAACAGCAGTCGGTTTTGTAGCCGAGGTATTTTCTGGGGTAATGATGAAATTGTTTACCTGTCATGGAAGCTCTTCCGTAAAAGCAACTACTTACAGTCTAATTTTTGTCTTAGAAGAGCTGTTTAGATCAAACCAATGGATCCTTCCAAACCACTAGACAAGTGTAAAACAAATGAGCAAAAAACTACTTAAAGGAGCTCTCATTGTTTCCTGTGCAAAAAAATCTAGGGTACCAGCGAGAGAACATAGAGTAGAATAATGATGAGGTCATGAAGTAGACTGGTCAACGAGGCCGGGCTTGGTCGATGGCTAACTACACGCACTCTTTCCTTCTCTTTTTAGGGTACGCCCCACTGACACTGGATACACAGGCACCGGCGCTGGCCCCTCAATAAATATACGATGAGGCTCGACCATTCGTTGCTTCCCCCTTGCGATACCTGCGCCTGAACCTCGACTGTGGCTGCTCGAGCTTGGCCAGGCAGTCCAGCAGCACAGCGGTCCAGTTTTTCAAAGTTGCAAATTATAAATAAATTGAAGCTTATGTGTTGACAGAGACCTTGACACAGTTGTCAGGCTGATAGAAGTATGCATTTGGTTAGCTTAGCTGCGTCGAAAAGATTGGGTGTCTGATATTTTTCCTCGCTTATAGGTAATACTTTTGAGTAATTAAGCAATTCAACTCCAAAGAAGAGTAACTGATTGAAATTAACAAAAATTTAAGATCTGAGTAATTTGGTCGCTCTAACCGTCCCGCTCGACCTAGGCCTCTGCCCCTTACAGCAGAGTCGACAGTGGACAAGATGATGACCTAGCGTAACAAAGCATTCTGCAGGGGGCCGCATTTACATTGACGGATGGAGAGGGAGGGGGGAGTTATACAGGTTACACTACAAATATCACTCGGGCGCTTAACGTTGATTTAAATCTCTTTTGTGACAGCTGGAAGGTCTCGAGCGGCCAAGGCCCTGCACTTCGCTGCAACCTGCGCTCGACAGCTCCGGGAGTCGAGTTGTGGCAAGAAATACTCCGAACAGCTTGGCATGAACACCGAGATAAACTTAAGTGCGCTGAAAAACTTATTCAAAAATAATGCGTCTAGCTATTTTATTAAATCAGAAAATTCAACCACCATAAAGAGTTATTTTTTTGTGTGAAATAAAAAAATGCAAGGAACAATGTCGCTCGCAGGCTTTCGACTGAAAATTTTTACTGCTGAGTTGAGAAACAAAGCCTCACAACGACTTGAGTATGTTTCCACCGGCTGCCAGGCTCTCAGCTGTTTGCTGCATATATTACTATTGTAACCAGCGAAGTCAAGATGGAAATAAAGGATTACCCTTAAATTTCAGAATGAAACATTTCATCAGGAAAAAACTGCATCGAAATTTGTGAAAATCAATGTAGGTAATTTTCTTCGTATGACTTCAGGGTTATGTAGTCAGACTGATACAAAAAATAATTCAAGCTTCTAATTCTATTAACGAGACTGTACAAACTATCGGCGGCGAGATAGAACGGCTTACGGCATGCAGATGGCGCTTTAAAAAAAGTGTCATTGGTTCTATTCATTGGGGATAGATTCAATAACACAGTGTACACCGAACTGCTAACCTGCTTCTTACAGGATCTTGCAATGCTCTAAATATATTGACTACTATAATATCGTCTCAGCAAGCTCATCACTCACGCAGTAATAAAATGGCTAACTTGTAAACATTTTTACCGGAACATAAGTATTTGCTTCAGTCCCTTATATCGGAGATATCATTGANGTCCGACGTAGTAGGCCAATCATGTTTCATCGCAAAATAACTTGCAGCTATCGAACATATAAACATTTGCCAGACATAGTATTGATTTAGGTAATAAACATAAAACTAAAAATTTTCTGGTTCATTTCGAATTGTATTACATCTCCGGAGTTTTTCCTCATAGAATTTTCAATAGAAATATTTCATTTGAGAATTGATCACAAATTTGCCTATACGCTACGTGATTTGTGAGTCGCTTGCATAGTGCCTCGAATACAGACAAATTGAATTAAAAACTTACTAATAACCCCTTGAAATTTTAATGAAAATACGACTATACTTTTCTTACCGATATCAAACACCTCTTGATTCGATAACATGTCTTTGCCATGCATAAAGGCGTAAATGTTAAGAAAGTGTTCAATTCTCACCATGTAGCCGGTGATCGAGCTGGCCAGTATGTCTGTGGTCATAGGTTGGCTCGTACTCTTCGTGGAGGGTGGGCTGCCGCCTCAGCGTGGGGTACACACCCTCGTTGTATCCCCCATCGTTGTACCCATCGTTCAGGTGGATCGTCATTCGATCTCTGGCTCTGTCGAAAAACGTGTCATCAGGAGGGACGGGTTTTTGGTGGGCCAGCGCCTGCAGAGGGTCCGGCAGCCGTCGGCCGGTTCCTTTCTGGCCTTCGATTGTCCGTGCCTCGATGGGGTCGGCGTGGTGAGAGGCGTCATGGAGGTCTACGTGACGGTGATCCACGTGATCTCGTAACCGGTGATCCAGAGGATCATTGGGATTTTCATGGTGCTGGTTGATTTGTCTGTGGTCGAGTGGGTCCAAGAGTCTTCGATCTGCTGGAGGAGGATCATCCCTGTCCAACTGATCGAGGGCTCGGTGTTCCTGCAGAGGTAGGTGGAGGTGAGGAGTGGGAGAAGTGGGGGAGGTCACGGGATCCACGTCTACAGGACATGACCGTCGGAACTGCTGTCGTTTGGTAGCTTGGTCGTCTAAGGTCATGCTGCAGCAAACTCCGCTCTATACTGGTGCCAGTAGCAAATGCGTTCAGGGCCAACGTCCGAACTTGAAACACGAAAAACTTGTTTTTTATTGCAATATTCTTGGTCAGAAGAAGACTGGTATTTTATTCCCGGTCTCGTACAATTTAAATACTCAAGTTTAACGTTCCTCAAGTTGCTGTGATGATGCCAAACGAAGCAGTCGTCCTGCGCAGAGTAATTACAGTATTCTACGCAAGGTGGTCGTGCACCTGAATTTGTTGATCGCAAAACAGCAGATAGTTTTGGCTCGTTGCAGCGAGTTGAGGTTTCACGTTCTATTCTAACGTATCTCACACCACAATTGAGCACTTTAGGTCTTATTTCTTGTCTCGAATCGGTTGTGTCCTTTGAATTTAGATATTTATCTTCTCCGTTGAAGAACGATTTTCTAATTACACAAATTGAGGAAGCGACGAGAAGAATATTTCCCAATCTCCAGCTTAAGCTGCTTCCATTAGTTGGCACTCTTGCTCTAGTCAGACAAGCCGAGTGGTAGCAGTACTCGAAGAAAGCAATTGCCAATGTCTCAATAAATAGAAGCCACAGCTCCAAACGAAATGCAAGTGTAGATATCCGTCGGCTGAAAGTTATAATAAGCTCGCTCGTAATGAGCTTCGACGCAGTAGGGAACGAATGGAAAAAAGGAGCACAGGCTGAACAAAGCCTTGCCAATAGATGAGTGAAGTAGACTACTGCCAGAGATGAGGCGGAGGGCCGCTGGCGGCTGGGGAGAGGAGGCAAAGCAACAGGAGCGGCCACGCAGCGGGAGAGCTGAGAGGAGGAAAGTGAAGTCGTCAAGGGGAAGTTTTCAGTGCAATATTCCCAAAATTTAACGCAGAGGGTCGTGCAGACGATGAGCGTGGGCGAGCATTCGAGGAGCACATACACGGATGACCTAGCAGGGCATTGCAACCAAGACCAATGTACCACGTAAAGCCATGTGAAGAAGGATCTCATGTATAGCATCTTTAGAAGGGAAAGAGAGAACTTGGTCTTTCGGTAGCAGAGACGAGCAGGAACGTAGATTTTGGTATCATTGACGAGGAAAACAGGAATGCTCGTCTTTACACGAATTTCTTGAGACTTTAATTAATTGTGAGCGGCGGTGTTCAATGATAAGAAGTTGCAGTGAAGAAGAGAAGAAGATAAGCGAGAAGGAAGTGGGTCAGCGGCATGTCTGGAGCAGGTACTCGAGTCTTCAATAAACTTTAATGGAAGGGATTTCAAAATGCTTTGATGAGAATTCAAGCTTAAAGTAAATCTGAACTAGACGAGAGCGAAAAAAATTAAAAACGATTATGAATTGAAATAATCAGCAAAATTCATCAACAAAGAATCTGTGCTATTTTCCTGAGGTTGAGAAATGGATTTCGGCGTCTTGGACCTCTCAAAATGTCATTCTCTACAAAGTGAGACTCTAGATGAACAAGCAGTGCTGTGAGGCGATCATATGAAGAGTTCGGAAGTTCTAAGCGTAATTACTAACTATTGGACCCAGTAATAACAGTTCAGTTGTCCGGGGCGGTCAAAAACTTGGCTTAATTTTCGTACGTATTCAACATACTTGGTTTCTTGGTCAACGTACGCAGAGTGACTAAATATTAACTTTAGAACAAAAAGACTCCATTTGTACTATGGTGGAGACGCTCTTACGAGTGTTTTTTAAAGGACACTCGAGGCCACTCTAGAGCGTCTAGAGCTCCAGTCTTTGGATGCAGCGCGTCATGCTGCCACACGTGCCTCAACTGCGCTGTACGCACCAGAGATTCACAATGTCTGTGGTCTAGCGATGTTTCCGTAAAGCGGTCCTCTTCTTGCGATGTTTCCAAAGGGTAACTGCAATTTTCGACGAAGCTTCTGCAAGTTGCTCTTCTCTTTATTATGCAATGTATTGCTTAATGATCATAAATTTTCATATTCTACAAATATTTTATGCTTTGTTATAGTAACCGTACAGAGTTCCTTATAGATTTACGTTTACACTAATACGAAGCCGAAGAAATGAGAATGTCAAGGCAATTCAATGAAATATCAGACAGTTCGCCAACAAAACAAATTTCTCACAGTCAAGCAACATAAACTGACACCAATTTTGGCAAATTAATTCAATAAATTAAGACTAAAGAAGCAGTTTGCTCGGTAGCAAATCCCCGTTAAAGTAGCTTTTGTCTCGTCATGGTTGCTCCGTGGCAGAAGGTGGGATTTGAATCAGGTGTCGATTGGCTGGGCTCAGACGGCGGTAGCCCCGTTATCTCATGTCCGAGTCGTAGCCTGGATACTGAACTTCAACGCACCAGCATTCACAAATGCACCTCAAAACACAACTCTTTCGCTCTGATTGCAATTCTGATTTCCCGCTCTGAATGGTCATGGACAAATTTTTCGAATACACGAATATTAACAGGAAGGTATGGATCAATTTCTAGACCGAGGTCGTCCGTCGTGCATTTGGCTGATGTGGTGAAAAACTGTGTAAAAATAAGTTGTGGAAATAACTATTTAGCACGAGTGCGTATCAAAACTGTTCTGAGTTCACTATGGCACTCAANAATTCTGGTATATCGTTAACAGAGTGGATAGGTTACCAAGCTTACTGGACTGCACGAGTTATCTTTCACACAGACATTGTTTTCCGTTAGTATCTCTTCACAAACATGAAATGACTCACACAAAACCTTCTTAATTCAAATAACATAACACGGTTATCAATGCCTCTCTCTGCGCAGCCCATTTTTGAGTTGGACCTTTGGAAACATACTTTGAGAGCACTGAGAAGAGTTTGTGACGATTATCAGATGTTTTGAGGGCGGAAAAGAGGCAGAGAGCGATGAGACAGCACTGTACAGGTTGCTGCGAGAAGGCAAACGACATTCACACACGCATCTTCTCCTGGCGATAGTCATTCGCGGCTTACTGGACTCAACGCTTCACAGTAGAGTAATTTTTTACTGCCCAGTAATTGTAAGGAATAAGAAGAAGAATTCAGGATAATCCTTATTTGTTTAACTACTGGTGCTTCTCAATACATTCAGAAGTACAAACAAAATTCTTGAATAGGGACACTGTATACTTTTTCTTTACCGCAATGAGCTTCACAGAATGTTGTTGAGGAGGACTAGCGACTCAGATTTATAGACTTGAACTCGAACGACTTCGAGTGATCAGATTCGGTGGTTTATGTTTTATCTAATTCTAGCTTCCACCCTGTTTCTAAGTCACATGGTTTCTTCGTCGTCTGCACCTGGAGTCAAATTGTCCAAATAAGGGCAGGGGTCATAAGTTCATATCAGCTGCGCTAAATCCATTCAATAAATCCAAAAAAGGGTCCCGGTGTGCTCAATAGTTCATTGTGAGCATGGCCAACTTTTTGGAAGAGTGCAGCGCGGACAGAGACAGAGTTCCTTAAGCTTCACAGTGAACAGCGGTAGATTTACTGAAGAGTTTTCAGTGAACAGTGTTGGATTTATTCGAGCAAGAAGACAGTAGAGAGCAGGTTGGGCGGGGGTGGAACGACAAAGAGAGTAGGTAGCAAGGGTGTAGAGGGGGTAAGAAGCGCTCGATAAACTGGGGGAGAGGGGATCTGTGCCCCCTTTTAGGGGGGGCCGGCGATACTGTTCAAGTTTGACGTCAGCCGCCGCACTGACTTGTGCATTTCGATCGTACGGGCACGTCAGCAGGAGGAAAAAATGTTATGTGGGCCTCAAAACTCTGAAAAGTGAAGTACAGCAAGGAGACGCAGCCTTGATGTTAAGACAACCTCCTCTAATGAACCAAAACTGCGGTTAGCGTCAGAAATGCAGCATTATGCTTTCCTTTGTGCGATAAGTATGCAGTGGGAGATTTTTTAACGTAGCATGACTTGCTTGACTTGTGCTCTGATCCAACCTTTGAATCCCAACAAACCTGAAGTTTCCTCAGAGGTCACCTGATCTTTCCTTCCGTAGCAGTGAACGTAGCTTACATTCAGTTTTCCTTGCCTTGGAAAAGCATATTTTCTCCGTAATTACATGTGAGAGTATCATTTGATGCCCTCTGTAGAACGTCGTCATCAATTCATACAGCTGAGCAGCATCAAATTCTAACCTGCTAACCACAAGAAGCCGAACTGCACTTGCTCACTGAGGGGACACTGGCATGAGTTCTGAATACGAACACCAGACATATAATGGCGAGATTATGAGCAAAATATTTGTAACGATTGTTCAGGATATTTCTGTCTTTACTCTGTAATCAGAGGTACACGATTTCTTCAAAACCCTTCACAATCCACTAAGATTCAGTAAAGTACAAATGAAGTCAAGAAACGCGTTCACTTCAAAATACAGCGTACGCTTTTTCTAGCTTTTACTATTGTATTCATGCCATGCAAAAATGATCTTCAAACGTAAATCTGTCCGAAGAAAAACCGTCCACTCGCAACTGCAGAGTTCGTGAACAAAATATTTTACAGAATTTGTTACTTTTTACACGACATTTCTTGGCTCGCCTGATTATGTCATTTAAGCCGAACATTCACTGAGTTTGCTCGCCCCACACTGCTTTAAAGAGAAAACAAAAATGTCATGCACTCAAACTTTTATTCTACATAGATAATCACAAAACCAAGTTTTCAATCAATAAAGAGCAGGTCAACAACGTATGACGCTGAGCAATGTTGAGGCAGACGACTGGCGGCACCAGAAAGAACGCCTTAAAGCTTTTTTGGTTTGAAAATTTTAATTAACATCTGACAAAATTTGCCAACTGGTATGTCGTATCCACAAATGCCTTCTTCAAGCCCAACGACGTCTCTACGTCCTCCCTTTCAGTTACCGTATGTCATCTCCTCATGGGCTAGTTTTGATCCCATCATTAACTCGTTTCATACAAAACATTTCTATCTTAACTGTGGATAGAAGCTCATGAACCGAACTGCCTTCATTGTACACGAAGAGGCAGGCCAGCACCAGAGAACCTCCCCGTGAGGCAACGGAAGGGGGACGCGCTTCAAAGCAGAGCCTGGGATTTTATGGGGAGCTTAAAGGTATCAAATGTGCAGGCTAAATAACATTTTATGATGGGAAATTCTACATCGCGAGCAATAGGGAAAATGATGGAGTTTCCGACAAAGATTTGCTTTGCAATAATATTATTCGATTAAAAATCAAGAACAATTATTATCGATTAGGAATTAAACCTAGAGAGGCATGTGGTAGTGGATCACGCGAGTGTTCTCGAATAATTTTACATTATCTTCAGACTTGTCTAACAAAAAAGACGCCTTTTGAATTTCACTGTGACCTACTTTTCCTCACAATGAGTGCAAAGAAGGATATAGAGCGCACATATCACTGCATCTGTGTACACAACTCCACTGCTACCGCAGAAAAATTTGCCCCATAAACTAGTTGAATCTTTCTTACTAAATTTTCATCAACTTACAGGTTTAAGAATTGCAGTGTTGCAGCTGCGAAAATCACGCTAAATGCAAATTAATTCTGGTATTTTTGTGTTGTTTATATTTTGTTAACGTGGCCGCGCAGCTGAGAAAATTAGACTGACACAGTTACAGTTCGAGTTGACTCAGCCGAGCAACAAGCATTTCGTTCACTTACGGGACCTTCACGCGATCAGTCAATGTCTGAAAACAGTGCGACAAACATTCAAACATGGGCACCGAATGTCAACTTTGCTCTCTATCCTGGAGTCAGGTCGAAAGTGAGGGGACCGAATAGAATAGAGAGCAAAGTTTCCATTTGACGTCCTGAGTTGTTTTCCGACACCGTCTTCAGACATTGACTAATCATGTGAAGGGCCCTTTAATGAGGGAAAGATTTACGTGCACAACGGCCAGGAGTGAACAGCGAGGTGCGAGTGTATGTGCAGCTGAGGTAGGCCGCTGCGTTTACAAGAAAAAAAAGTAGCAGCGTGATCGCAAGCATTACAATTACCAAGAGGCAGGCTTTTCTGATCTGAAGAAATTCTTCTTCTGCGTCTGAAAAATGAGCAGCTTTTTGAATGAAATTCCATAGAAAAACAAAACTGTTCTTTCTTCAGGCACTGAAGATCGACTTCTTAAGATCCAAAAAGTTTGTGGTTTGGTAATTTTAATTTTTGTGATCGCGTTGAAATTTCTTTTTATAATAAAATTAGATTTCTTTCTTATCGCCCTGTCCTGCAGATACATATTATTGGATAGTTGTGGTCACAACTCTTGAAATTATAGCCCACAAGTTCAGCAGATTACAATGAGGAGAGATCATTCTTATACAAATGCCTTCGATTTCGATTAGTGACGTAATTTGCGATGGCCTGATTTTGATTGTAGGCTTTGAAGATGAAGAAATGTTGAGAAAGCAGTAAACAATTTATGCACATTAGAATAATGTCAAATAACAGCAACCTGAGAGAAGACACATATTTTACGAACTCAATATGAAGGCACAGCAAATTAATCCCTGCATGTTAGTGTCTGTAACATTTTGTTAGTGTAGCACTAAGAAGAAAATTGCATAAATTGATCAAAATAATGCACAAGTCCAGTCCTACAGTTAATCTTGTGTTTAATAAAGTACTATGTTTTCAAGAAAATATAATCCGTTACATATGTAATTCTATAGAACACTCAAAGAATTCGCCTCCCAAGATAACAGAAATCAATACAACTCCTTCACCACTGCAGTCGGAGTGGTTAAGGGAACCGCCGTCTTGCAGCACACGAAGTCAGTGCCATGAAATGAGGGGAAAGTTTCAGCGGAATTGAACGGGCGACCATCGGAAAATATGACAACATAACCCCTTGAGTTGAACTGAGATAAGGAAACTCAAGTAGCGCATCTTAAATGCACTCTTTCCAATGAAGTGAAATTATTGTGTTACGTTGTGCCTATTTGGATGTGCGACGCGCTCCTGGCGTCTCAGTAGCCATGTGGGGGTGGGTACGTGTTGTTCGGATGTGTCCAGCCTCGAGCGACAACTGCACCAGAAAGCTGAGACCCAACTATGGAAATGAGGGAGGCTCCGAGGGCAGCGTCAGTGCCAGGACATTGCTGGGCTGTACACTCGAAATGTATGTTAGGATAAAATGTGGTGCGAAGTTTCTTACAGGAAATTACTCTTAAGGTAAAAATTAACTGTGACGATATTTTATTTATAATAAGTACTTTTTTAATTTATGATCTGAAGATCATTTTCAAGCTACAGGTGATAGTCAAAGAAGAAATAATAATTCAAAGATTATACTAAGCTTTAACGTACTAAAACAGCTCTCATGTTGTAGAAAAGGACCATTGTAAATTTTCTGAACACCCATTGTATCGAAAACCGTCTCTTTTTTGGTACATTTTTCGTTCTTGGATGAAACCATTTCATACACCAGGTGCTTGTTTCCATAAGCACCGTGCAAAAACTGCTGGCTGCTTCATAAATAGTCCAGAGAATTCCATTTGCTTCATAGGAAACAAACTGCGGAAACCACTGAAAATTGCACGAAAGTACTTGTACTCGTGCACGATTGACATGCAGAGCAGGCCAGAAGACGAGCTGAGCTCCACGGCGCCGAGCGCCTTCGTGAGCCTTAAGCTTTAAAGCCCCGTCTGCCTCACAGTCCTCGTCGCTGCCGCCACAATTAGGCGCGTCACGAGCTCCACAATATCCACAGGGTGAAGTAATTAACGAAACGTATCACCCTACTCAACGAGAAAATGTTCCATCGCTCGAATTACTAATACAAAGTTTCTTCCGACGTGCCAAAAGAAACTCAGACCTTCTTCCTGGGCACAGAATCGTTAAGAATTACGGGGAAAATGAAGTTTCACTGTGAGAAAAGGCTAGAACTGCAGAGCACTGAGAAAACAGCCTGTGATGCAGCTAGGGCTTGGTGGGTCAGCAGTGAGGCAAAGTATGGCCGGACTCATGAACCATGGAACGAGGGGGCACTAGGACACGCGCTGCGACGCACTGCTCTTTACCGGCCGCATCGCTCTGAACTGACCCAGCAGCACCGACTGCACTGCGCGCTGCACCGACCATCCTGCCTCGTGAGGTGCCTGGTGCATGGTGCACGTATGTGGTACAGCGTTCTGTGTGCGCTCCAAGTCTCGTGTTTGGGTCCATTTTACGTGAGTCGCGGCGACGGACAACGCTCGGTGATGAGAAAATATCTCCATCGCATCAACTCGTTCCTCAAGATACCTCGTGCTCCTCTGGGCACATGGCCGCGATGTCGTGTAGCACTAGGTACCAGGCATCTCCTCGCTAAGTGCCTGGTTCATTTCATACCATACGAAAGCCATGCAAGATATGTCGTACTCTCTAGTATGTCGGGTGGGCCACTAGCACTAGAGATGGGTCACTTAGTAGATGGGTCCTTGATTTCCAGATATATATCTATCTATCTATCTTTCTGGTATTATACTTAAACTCTGGTCGTCTTGCTTGTTTGTTTGTTTGCTTGCTTG
>VOMN01057175.1:0-38806 GCA_014899125.1 Orchestia grillus | reverse complement strand
CATCTGAAAGTGTGGGGCATCTGAAAGTGTGGGGCATCTGGAAGTGTGGGGCACCTGGAAGCGTGGGGCATTTGGAAGTGGGGGCAACTGTGACCGGCCCTCAACGATGACGACTTTGAAGGGCTCCTGGGATTGTCTTTATTCCTCATGTAAAGGTGACTTGCCATAGATATCTCAATTTCCACTGCGTTTTTGGAACATTCGCTGTGAAAATGCGAAGTCTGTTTCAGCGTAGGGTGAAACATGGCTGAGAATGGGGGAGAAATTCGGGGAACGCTTCCTAAGTTTGTGATGTAAAGCCCTGAGGAACACAACGGCCGTTCTGTCCTTTTGCTTTGTTTTATTGGAATTTTTCTTTTTGTTCTGTTCCCATGTTTGCCATCTTAGATTTTTAGTTCTTAGTGTTACTGTTATTTGTTATTTGTCTTACTTTATCTGCGCGTCCTCAAACGCATGTACCTATAATGTATGCTGCATATTACATTACTACCCTAGGGTTGCTTTCATTTCGATGCATTTTGACTTTTTCGGCAAATTAATTTATTCGCGACTTCATTTTGACGATGGTTCATTTTCATGTCGACTGTTAGTTCTCTTCGATACCATCGTCTCTTTTTTATAGGAATAAATTTGCTTTTTGCTGAGGCAAATGTAAACGACTTGGAAATATTGGCAGTAACGCAGGTGGAAACGCATTTTAAGCAGTGATGTATATTGCGAACGAGAAATTGGCAAAAATACAAAATTACACTCGGTACAAAGAAAAATGCAAGATTGGTGTGTGTGAAAGTAGCGGCTCAGAGTCACAGGGATCGTGTTCAACCTTGACTTCTGTGGGCGTTTTCCAAAATTTGCGTCCTGAAATGTTCAATGAAATCATTTTGTGCATTCGCGAAGTAGGGACCTTGGTAGAAGTTTGTCCATGTTTCAAGATAACCTTTCTTTTACATTGAACATTGAGCGATTTCTTCCCTGGGTCGTTTGTTCTAGTGTGGACATGACTAAAGCAAGAGTGTGTCACTAAAATAATGACCAGATCCTTTCTTTACCACGGCCTGTGATCTGGCCAAGTTGTATCTCTTAACATCTATCATTCGTGCAATATTTCTACATTTTTTATTTGACCATATGACTTTCCAATGCAAATTTTATTTTTGTATTGGTTTCGTTTAATACTGTATAGTTTTGATTATTTCTAGACTGGTAAAAGTTTAAACGATCAATGTATGTAACTCGGCACCAGTTCAATTGGGACACGAGTTTGACCAGCTCCGAAACAGCGTGAGTTCTACTATTAATTAAATGCTTCCTATAAAGCGTGCATTTTATACTCCATGCTAAGGTCTCTTATAATGTCCTTTTATATGTGTATAGATACATATATATGCTCGAAGAATAAATACACCCATATTGTAGTTTCGTCTCACTGGATATATTACTTATTATTAAATTGGAACTACGTGAAAAGTATTTAAGTACATATTGGTACATTTGTTGTCGTTTGTTTTTTACCTCTGGGTAATAATTCGAAAATTCAGCATGCAAAACTTTGTTAGCAATAAAAAGTAGACCAATTTTCTCGTCCCTGTTGCCGTTTTCCATTTTACTTTGATAATCGTACGCTGGTGAAGACGTGCGGTGTGAAAATATTAACTCGAGGCAAGCACAGGTCTCGGGTGGTGCTAGGTAACGACCCTGAAGTTATGCGAGTCTGGTGTTTGACTGTCGTGATAAACCGGAACCGGAATGTTCAGTCGATGGGTGATTGGACCAATGTTATTCGCTCAGTAAATGTTGACGACAATGACTTGTTTTGTAATCCTGCGCTTCTCAAAATTGAATGAAAAATATGGAGATAAATGTAAAATATTTTAGCAAACCATGTCATGCATTTAATTCATTTGATATGCAACGAGCGTGAACCTTCGTATACATAAGCGAGAGTTACTGCAAAATCTTACTTCATTCGTTCACTAGCGGTCGTTGGTCGCATTTTCGTCTTTGTTTCTGAATATTTTCGGCTGGTTTGTTTCGGTACATTTTTGCTGAGGCTCTTCAGCAGCCACTGACATTATCAAATTTTTTTTGTCACTTCATCTCATGTTGCCGTTCGTAATACTAGCGTTGGGAGCTCTCCATCACCTTCATGAGCCACGACGGTCGTCTACTCCTGCTGCCTCTTGGCCGTGAAAAAACGCTGAGAGTTTGTTGGTGGTGGCGTGTGTAAGAGTCCTCAGACTGAGGTCTTCATCGCTGGTGATAATTATAATATAGTGTAGGTTTATCTGTAATCTGCCCCCTCAGGGGCTTAAGATAGGCAATGAGGTTAGTAACCCAAGGGGTCACTGTTAAGTTACCTCAGCTATAGATAAGCCTTCGGGACTCTTATCTCTCATGCCCACTTTGCTTCTTTTCCTTTTCAAACCTTTGCTGTTATTCTTCATCTTTTCTTTCTCTTCCTTCTTAACGTGCTGTTTCTATGCGTAAGGGATTTTGTGTTGGAACCCTCCTTGTGCATAGATTCCCGGTTCTCCTCAGTCAATGCTAAATGGTCCCTATTCTTTCGGTGAGAATTAGTCAGAATTGATGAAGCGCTGCTATCTCTACTACTAATACTAATTAGGTTATTAAGGTTTGTTTTTCCTATGCTATAAGGACTTCCGTCCCCAGAGGGACACTGTTAGGTTACCTCAGCTTTAGCTAGACCTTCGGGACTTATATCATTGGCCCCCACTTCTTTCCATCTTCATACCATTTTTGCTGATTACCTATTATTTTTCATCTTTTGCTCCTCTTCCTTCTTAATTTACTCTTTCTATGCACATGGAATCGTGAGGGGAAAAACTCCTTGTTCGTAGATTCCCCGTTCTCCAAAGTCAATAATAAGTGGTCCCTTTTCATTCAGTGTGACCAAGTCCGGGTTACTGAAGCTACTCCTACTACATACTATCTGTCCGTGATGTGCTATTTTATAGTGTTTTTTCTCACCAAAATATTGCATTTAAGCTTCATCTTGATAGTTATTCCAAAATAAAAAGATATTTTACTTTAGGTATTGGTATTGTTTTCGTAGTTCGCTACAGCAAGACTTCCCCAGAGCTCAAGAAGATTGTCCATTTGATAGATCTTAGAGACTTGGTACTCTCGTGTGAAAATTTACGACTCTTGAGCTATACCTTAAAAAGCATTCTGATGGTGTATATCTTCGTCAGTGCATACCTTGAAGAATTGGAACTTTTTACTGGTATTCCTAGCTTCAGATGAATCATCCATACCAGAGACATAGGCCTGATGATTCAATTTTTAGTAGGCTGCATGTTTCCATTTTTTACTATGCTTCCGTCGTGGAGAATGTCAATGTGTAGTGTAAAAGACCTCTTGCACGAGCGTCATCGTTTCTGCACTTGTTTCACTTGACTTTTACATTTTTCAGAGGTACTTATATTTTTTATGCATGGCAGGACGTTTCAACTGAGATACAAATTTTGCATTCTTAGAGAGGCATTTGAATTACATCTCTTTTGATTGAAATGGGGCATTGTCTTAAGAGGGAGGAAACAGGGTTTGAACCATAAGAAAATGTACTGGCACCTAAATTTTAGTGAGTTAAACTCTAACGCTCGGCGAGCTTGAGACTATTCATAGCTAGTTTTTCAGTGTTATGAGCTACTGCTTTTTACTGCTCTACGTTGAAATTAAAATTTCATTTTCTTGTCACATTCGAGCCTGAGTTCACTTGTGTACCAGAGAATTTAAAATATTTGAACCTAAAGTTACGCTCAAGCAAAGATTTTACATACCATGTTATATTTGTTGAAAATTGACGCAGTTTATGTTTCGAATTTGTTTCTCTTCTTGCTTAGGAATTATTATAAACCAATTCCAAATTTAGGCAATTTGAAATGGCCAAGTTATGCTTTTACATATTTTGAAGAAGAGCAGCTGTAATCTTCCCTAACATTCTTTGTCGAATATTTGACTTCATTTTCCGTTTTAAAAATTCTTCAAAAATATTGTAGGGTATGGGTCACCGATATATTCGCACGTAAAAATTTACTGAACTCCAAAATTCATCTTAAAACGTTTCATTATTCAAGTATTAAAAATGAGCAAACTTTTTGGCTAAGTTTGTTTTCTTCATGGGGAAAAAATTATTGAGGGGGACATGAAGTTATCGATTATAATAAAACAAAGTCGTTCCATGTACACGTTTAATTTTGATTCAAACGTTTTTCTCAAAATATATTGTTTTTAGAATTAAAGTTTTTTAATTTGAGCCTTCGGTTCCGTTATTCTCATAAATTTATTCATCACTTCGTTTATGAGTAAAAATATTAAGCTTTGGTTTGTGGCAACATCGGGCTAACAAGCAAACACTGCGCGCTGACTGGTTCTCAATTCATTCTTGTTCTCCCTGTTGAGGTTAAACGTAGTTCAAGAGTCGTTTGGTATTTACACACGAAATGGCGTCAAAGGACGAATTAGCTTGCACATACGCTGCACTCATCCTTATGGATGATGATGTGCCTATCACCGTAAGTATTTTAGTCCAATTTTATTCATATCATGAAAACTCTGACTTAGAATGATCTACTTAATATTCACGTTGATACGCTTCAAAGCCCGTACGCTCAATTTTGTCCATGCAGATTGTTTTGTGACTAATTACATTATGTGTATGGGATGTTTATACCATTTTGTAAATTTTTAGATTCTAGTTTTTTGAGTTCGAGTTGAAATGAAAGAGCTGGCAGTGATGCAAACTCGATTTTAGTTATGATTTATAGCTAGGTGTACTGATATTCATAGTTTGAAAATTACTTCTATGGGTAATGGCCATATTCTGTGCAGTGCAGTGGTTTCTTTTCATTTTTTTATGAAGCTTGTTTGTGTATGCACACTTTGATATGAGTGGCTTACATGGAACTCGATCTGATATGCCTAATCTATTACCTTGAAATGCATTGTTATAAGTTGGGTTTGTCACTCGAGTGAAATAGTCTATCATTGATCAGAGTAAAACAATGCTATAATGTAGAAACACACTTCTTATAATGGAGGTCTTTGGGATGTCAATTCAATTCGTGCAGCTTGTTTCATAAATTATATTGTTCAGTAACTTGATGGAAGTGAAAAAACATTCATGCTTAGTAGCTTATGCAGTATGATAGGCTTTTGTTGTTGCTATAGGATTCTAAATATTAAAGGCTTGGGCTGAAATTGAGCTGTGAAAGAATTGTAAATTTCGAGTTCATGCGAATGGTTTAGCTGAGATTAGATTCCATATATGCATTTTGCTAAACATGAGTTATTTGAAAAGTTGTAAGGCCACAATTAAATATTTAATATATATGAAACAGTATTTCCTAATATATTTGTTTAGGATCAGTATTAAGGAATAGAAATTGGAAACTAGCATGCATAAACATCAGAGAAGTTGGCAGAATTGCAATTAAAATGAATGTTGATGAAATTCTAGTTCCTCTTTGATTTGAGCAACCATGAGGTCTACATGCAGTAATCGGCTCACTATTGAGTTATTTCTTCTTACATCTGGTTTTAATCCAAAAGGTGTCTCAAAGATAGCTATGTTCTCATTTGTAAGTGGTATATTGTAACATTTTGAGAAATCACTTGTGTATATGATGATACAATGCATGCTACATGTAATATTTTTAGAATCTTTACACCGTGTGAGAACTGTAGTGTTCCATTACATGGCTCCTGTGAATACACTTTTTATGTGCTCTGCAATTCAAGGGTCTTCAGATTTTAAGATCATACAAAGTCCCTGGCCATGGTCAAAAGTCTTAGCTTGCTTTCTTATATTGGTCAATAATAATGTAGTCTATTCCTTTGTTACTTCTGGTTTAAATCTGAATTTTTATTTTTGAACTACCAAATTATTGGATAAGAATGAGTTGATGTATATTTTCTTAATTTGGAGAATGCCTTGGTTGAAATTCTGACACGAGGGAAAAATGTGGCATGTCTCACACACAATACACAAGCTGTTAGTGCCTAATTAATTAGTGCTCTTAAGAAATGTTCATTTGCCTCTGTAGTTAGTTTAGAATATTGCAAATATATTAATATAGATTATAGTGTTTAATTCAATGAATTTTTTTATTGCTTCTTAAGTTGACATTGCAAGTATTTTGCATTTACTAAGGTTATCATGTGTTTGGTTGTTGTGAATTTCATTTGTACACATTTTTTCCAAAATTTGACTAGCAAATAATTTTGATTGTGAATGTGACAGCATTCTATATGGTGAAATGTCACTTAGTAAACTACTTGGGTTGAAATGGTTATTAATAATTTATGCACTGACTGTAAAATGACAATACACACAATATAAGGAGCCAAATTCCTGTTTAGTGATTTTAGGTTACAATGAGTTGTAACCTTGAATTACAAAGGTTAGCTTTCAGTAGAAATGATATTGTAGGCCATAGAATATATGGAAATCCACATTGTGGGTTATATTATCAATGATAAATTTATCAAGGTTCTTCAAAGCTCATTTAAAATTGGTTCCAGTTTAGAGAGTAGTGCTGAACAAATCGTTTGTTGCCAGGATATGCAAGTGATCTACTGGGTTAAAATGATCTGGATTTCAGATTGGAATTTAGGATAAAATTGAGCCTCAAAAATTTTAGCAGTATGCAGGTTGTGACTGAAAGGTTCTAGTATTAATTTCCTATTTGATGTTATTTGTTGATGAAAAATGTAATCTTACATTATTTTTAAGCATTAATGTGCAATAAATTATAGCTCATTTTTGTTTAAGTTGCTCTAGAAACCTTGTAGCTCATTTAGGCCCACTAGTGTGTATTCAGATTCCAACTTTATTAAATCTTACTTGATTGTAACACTGTTGTTGTAAGTTTCATTAGGAAAAGTGGAATTTGGGTTGTCAGCCATTTTCTTAGTTAAGAATCAGCATGCACATGTGCACAAGTTTGATTTTGAATTCTGCATAGCCATTCAATATCTGAATGGGGAGAGTTTGTATACATTACCAATCGAGTGTTGCACCAGGGTCAGACTTGAATGAAACCCAAAATTTTCTTCTTGGCTCGTTTGTGTGGGCATATTTCATTTTATAGTAGCTGGCTTTATGCTGGTAAATATAAAGTCAGCTTTGTCAAGTGTTCACTTAGTTAGCAATTCTTTTGAGTTATCAATGTTTATTTTTTAATTGTTGCTAGATTTCACTACCAGCCATCAAAATGTGTTCATATATTAATTGGAATTTTTCTTTTTCAGAGTGAGAAGATCGTGAGCCTTTTGAAGGCTGCTAATGTCAATGTGGAGCCCTACTGGCCGGGCCTGTTTGCCAAGGCCACGGCTGGGTTGGACCTGAAAACCCTGGTCACAAACATCGGGGCTGGTGTCGGAACTGGAGGTGGTGGTGGCGGTGGTGCACCTGCTGCTGAAGCTCCTGCTGCTGCTGGTGAGTTTCTCTTCCTTCTGTGGCCGGAATTGCATAACTTATGATGGTCAGGTTTTTGTCCTGAAATGGCTTTTTAAAATGTGTAACATTTTCATATAATTGACTTCGCATATCATTCTATACGTAGAATTTGTTACAAAATAGTCGATTGAGCTTGTAACATCTTTTCATTGAATAGTGGCTTATCCTTTACATAGAATTCCGATTTGCACCTACTTTCATGGCAACTACAGTTATTCCCTGCATAAACCGTACTGAACCAGCCGCTTTTTATTTGATTCCATAATACGATCTGTTTATAGATTTGGATATTTCTGGATGGAACTGAAATTTATAGATTTCTCAGAGTTGCTCTTTTTATTCATTTGTTTACGGCTCAAATTAGTTGCTTTAATTATGTAGATTTCATGTATTGCAGGTTTAGTCGATTTAGAGGGAAGTACTTACAATATTATATTCACTTGCAAGTTATTTGCGTTATTCGATTGATATGCAATATCGGAATTTATCTTTACAGCTCCAGTGGAGGAGAAGAAGGTTGAAGAGCCTGAGGAAGAATCTGATGACGACATGGGCATCGGTCTGTTCGGTTAAACATTCCTTGTGGGATGCAATCCAATAAATGTTGGAACGTGTTTGATTTTTTATTACCTCTGATGCGTACATTTGTTGTATAATATTGTTGCACGAATTATTTTCATCAAAGTCTTCATGAATTATGAAGAACGTTTTGTTTAAGAATTCGGTCATTTAAAAAAAAAGGTTTCTCCACTTGGCTAATAGAGCTTAAGTTCTCTGCTGCCGGTGTATGCAGAAGATAATTATTTAGTGAACTCGGCAGCGAGGTGTCTTTCAGGTAAGCAATCGCATTTTTGCTGTACATTGAAATAGTTGTTATTCTTGAAATAAGTTTTCTATCAACAAGTTAACACTGTGCCACGAAATTTATACTTATGCGTATATTTTTAGTTTTTGCTTTGTATAACAGGAATTTCTTGTTGATATCGGGCCCTCCCAATGTTGTCCTAATTCTGAGGGCAAGAGAAGAATCAATGGCGGAAACCAGTGATTTTACATCGCTTCCCATAGCTCGACAAACTTGCTCAGGTTCGTAGTTAATTTTATAACGTGTTTTTGGGAGCAAAGTTGAAATGAGTAACAAATGAATTTAGTATAAGATGGACTAATATCTCCGGAATCGTCTGAAGAAAATGATTGTTTTCATTTTTAATCGTTTTGCACGTATACGCGAAAAGATGCAGTCAGTGTTTCATGCTAAACTAAATGCAGCCTCGGCCAAAAAAGTAAAGGGTTAAATTAGCGTAATATTAGGACAACTGGTGGTGTCATCTAGCACTTCCCAGCGTACAGTTGTCTTTACAATCATTCAAGGGAACTGCTGATCAGTTAATTTCAGCGCAATAACGTACAGTTCATTGAATATTAGATCAAGGCACTTGATAGTTTCAGGGGGAATTCGGTGAAATTCTTGATGTTGTGGCTAAGATTATGGTAGCAGGCAGCTCATGTTCTGGTGCCCTTTGTGTTGCAGGTGTGTGCTGACCACAACACGACTGCTGCAGGCCATCCTGCTGCCACTCATATTGTGCATCTGCTGCGTGTGATGATGGTAAGAAATGAGATACGACCTTCAGTTGTACTGCATTCTTGAAAGAATCTTGTCAATATTGTGTCTAACATAGTTCATTTGTTTTTTTTTAGCATAGTGTAATCCATCTCGTTAGATTTTACTAAAGATTCTCGTACACATTTCTGCTGATGATTTATAGTTGCTATGCACCACTCAGATTGCCATGACGAGTACCGTAACTGCTGACTCAATGCATCTTGGTTTCTACAATATTACAGTAGCTTCATTTTGTCATAAGCTTCCTCTCATTGCAGGTGTGGCACGGTCTCCACTCTCCTCCACCCCCATCCCTCTCTTCTGCTCGCTTTATCTACTTCACGTTGCTGAAGGCTCGACGAATAGTTACGTTGATTAAGGTGAGAATATCGGCGATAATTATTGTTTAGTAGCATCATGGGGTAATAGTCATGACCCTCAGTTATAATCTATTTTATGATCAATATTAACATTGATTCAACGACTATTTCATTTGATTATTGGCATAATGTAATGCATTACATTAGAGTTTACTATTGATAGGATTTTCGTATCACAAACAAAATGCTTCTGATGATTTCTAGTTGCTATGCACCACTCAGATTGCCATGACGAGTACCGTAACTGCTGATTCATTGCGTCTTCGTTTCTACGGTATTACAGTAGTTTGTCATTTCTTCATAAGCTTCCTCTTATTGCAGTTGTGACACGGTCTCCACTCTCCTCCGCCCCTCATCTGCTTGCTTTACCTCCTTCGTTGCCGAGGGCTCGACGTATTGTTACGTTGATTAAGGTGAGAACATCTGCGTTAATTGTATGGTAGCATGATAAGGTAATTTTTGTCATGACCCTCAGTTATCTATTTTATGATCAATATTATCAACATACATTTAACGACTATTTCCTTTGATTATTGGCATAATGTAATGCATCACATTGGAGTTTACTATTGATGGGATTTTCGTACCAAACACAATGCTACTGATGATTTATAGTTGCTATGCACCACTCAGAATGCCATGACGAGTACCGTAACTGCTGATTCACCATGGCTTTATTTCCATGGTATTTGTCCATCATTCCTTCATCAACTTCCTCTCGTTGCAGGTCTTACACGTCCCCACTCCACATTTGCTCGCTCTACATACGTCACGTTGCTGATGGCTCAACTGATTGTTAGGTTGATCTAAAGGTGAGAATCTTATATGTTGTGCCGTAGCCTCTTGTTCTGATGATGGTCAACGTGTTTCGACTGATATATCTGATAAAAATACTTTCACTGAACTCTCCTACTTCAGTTTTAACACATGCCCGTATCTGCTGATTTCTAATTTGTTTAATCGACTTCCAGGCTCGCAATTGCTGTGGTTCACCGTCGCATGAGGAGTGCTATGGCCGGTACGTAACTAAAGATTGAACTAAACGCTGTTCTTTGCGTAAAATTGGTGACGAATGCCGTTTTTGTGCTAGCCTAATTCGGAATTTTCTCATGATGAGCATTTTCTCGCGCTTCGTATGAACAAAGCTGATTCTTATGAAACTAACTGATTGTGTAAAAATTGAACATGACAGCTAGTCACAATTCTGTACCTTACCGCTCGTTTTGTTCCTGTGCAGTGGATGTACAGTTTTGATGAAGCGAGAGCTTACAACGACGAACCTTGGCAGCAGGAAGCCCGGGCGGTCTAGCACGATTGCATCTTCTGACGTTACTCCATGTTATCAGGTACTTTATTTACTCGATCTTGATGAAATTATATTTATTGAAATTTTATGGAGTTTCAGAATGGGGAGTACTGTTTAGATAGTAAATTCTTGATTGTTAAGTTTATTCTGGGTACTCAATGTACATTCAAATTCGCAGCAAAAAATATAGTATGCCATTCATGAATTTCTTCACCATGCGTTTGTCTCCAGATTAGCCCTATATAGTGAAGAATGTGGAAAGGTTTCTCTCGAAATTTTTTTCATAGTTTTTTACCGCATTTGTATTCAGTGGCAGTTTTTGAAATATATTGTGATGACCACATCTTGCACCACCGGCTGACTGCCATGCTGTAAAGTCCTCACTGGATTATTAGCTGATCTTTCCGTAGCACCTTACTAGTCAGGTTATTCGTATCACTTTTGATAAGTTTCCCTGGTTGCAGATCGGACGACACACTCCGTGCGTGTGGTAGTACCTCTGCGTCACGTTGCGAATGGTAAGTAGAGTAGGATGTTCTGTATTATTTCAGTAGTTAGATTCCCTCAAATTGAAGTCTACATTGTATCGGGTGAGGTGTCAAATTTATGTTCATGGCCTGTAATTTTCATGATGACTTCCGTGTTTCGACTGATATCTCTGATAATACGTTGGTTCACTGATTATTCTTTTTATCTGTCGTATTATCGAGTAGATGTGCGCCCCCTGATTGATTGAATTTCTTACAGAGTGGAAAGCGGCGTCGAGTCGACGTAAAATTCTAGCAGTTGAAATTAAGGTTAGTATTTTTTGTTTCAAGTTGACGAGTATTGTTTCGTGATTCATGATAACTAACTCGCGCTTCGTATGAGAAATAGTGATTCTACTATGAAAAATATCTGAGTAATACAGAGCGGGGCAGAAGATACGCATTATTTGTTAAATTTTAATATGGAAAATCTTGTGCAGGTAACTTCGTTTTGGTCAATGTGAGTGGGCATTGATGAACATGCCCATGCAGTGACAACACGAGTTACTTTTCAAGCTTTGGTAAGTACAGCATTTCTATTGCTTGTAATATTGTGAATCGCGTTTGCAAATGATGAATTTATTTAACACATGCTATACTTTGAATTCCATGATAAAATCCTACTCAAAATTCTGATAATTCTGTTACGTTCACATGTTCCTACATCAAAGATTTCGTTTTCTCACTGTTGTTCATCCTTCAACAGAGCACCTGGCAAAGACTCGGCCCATGTGCTACATCCTGCTCTGTAAGTGTATTTGGCGTGTTTGTGTCTGAAATTGTAGTTAGATGCAATGTTCGTGATGAATAAATGCTGTTTATCATGAGAGATGACTCAATTCGTAGAAGAGAAAATGCACTCGTGATTCTGTACTTAATGAGATAGCACAGGTTTGAGGTTGAGAAAGTATCACATTAAAATATTACGTAAACGATTTTTAAAATTTTGGTTGTTTGTGAACGCTGCTGGTAGATGTTTTGGAATATGAGCGGTGGGGCATTCAGACGTCGAGGTAGGACCTGTGAAACTTTTCCAGAGTTTTCCTTGATAAGAGACAAGCTATGAACGCACAAGCAAATTAAAGGAGAAGCAACTGAAATTTAACTAAAATTGCACTTTTATATTGTCCATTAAAGAAAATTTCAGTCTTAGACTTTCTTGTACATAGCTGATCAATGCTGTGAAAAACCTTGAACTCGAGTACTCTTTTGACAGTTCAGGAACAATTACTATGATGACTTACGTGTTTCGGCTGATATCTCTGATAAAAATATGACCCTATCTGACTTGAAGGTGTTGCTGTTGTGCGTCATCAGGTGCGCAATCCGTCATAACGAGATCTTATCTCTTTCAGGACTTGAAAGCGTCGTGACGTGGGCGAAAACGTTATTAAAGTCATTGTACTTCCCGAGTGTGCGGGCACGTCTTCTTTCGTGTTGAAAGTAACAGGTGTGTATCTTCGCAAACTCGTCGAAAAATGACTGGTAAAGTTTGTGTGGGGTCTACAGCTATATTCGGAGGTGTTGCCTTTGGAGAGTGGAGGCGTTCATCATTTTACTACACATTCACATTCGTGTTAAATTTGATTGCAGTGTTCGTATTGCCGTCACAAATAAACTTGCCAATTTTATTTAAATCTAAATCTTTTTGAAAGCTCGGATGTTCATGGCTATTTTTTATTTCAGAATGTGTCCCTGCTCCGTTGAAGTCTTCAGTTTAAACTTCAACGTAGCGTCATCAGAGTCCAGTATCAAGTTTTTCACGCAGCGCCATCCCGTGCAGATTGAAATGTAAGTGTATGACTGTAATACTCTGTTCTGCGAGGTAAATATTTCGAATGATGATATTATAACACATGCTATATCAAGATTTCCCATGATCGAAAACTCGTTTCCTGATCATTTACGAATTGAGTCGACCCAGCCTTATTTATTTAGTTTACTAATTCTTTCTCCCTTTCTCTGTTCAGCTGTGAGACTACTGTTGGAGAAAGGCGTTCATGGCACCGCGTTGATTTTCTCAATTTGACTTGGTGAGTTTAATTATATTTTTATTAAAGGCTCAACAGATGAGCTGACTTTCATTGAAATTCATTGAAAGATTTTTATCCGCTGAAGGGATAGCGGCAAGTTAATTTTGACCTCGATTGGAATACAACGGAAATTAACTATTGGTTGAAGAGGTAAATGCTTTGATTTTTTGCGAGCGAGAAATTTTACTGTTTTTTTGGCAAGCCGTCTTTTGACGTACTGCCCCTTGCGAAAAATGGTATTGATGCATTGCTGGATTTACTTGAGGTATACCATCGAACTGAGAAAATGACGGTCGTAGGTTACTTCCGTAAAACAAAGCCTGCAACTGAATGCATAAGGTTGTAGTTAGTGTTGTAGTTTTTGGTTTAATTTTCAGTATTGAGAATAATTTAATTCCATGTTGGATGGTAAATATGTTTTCAGGCTCTGACCCATCATGGACTTCATTGTTATAGCAGTGACAGACTTTGAGGTGGCCTTATCAATATGAGCTTTCTAAGCGATGAGTGTTCTCGGTTGCCGTAAGTGAAGAAATTAACTGGATAAGACCTCGATTATGTTAATCAGTAAGATGAATAAATTTATTGACTTGATAGATTGTGAGATTTATGCTATCATGAAACATTAAACGGTAGTCTTTAAATTTCACCTCTGGATTGCATGATGACCATTTTATGCACCACCGGCTGACTGCCATGCTGAAAAGTCCTCACTAGGATATAACTGATCGTTACTTTACTACTTTGCAAGTTTCTGCAATAAGGTTAGTTTTCTCACTTCAATTAATCTCTTCTTACAGAACAGCAGTTGAGCATTGTACGTTTTCTTCTCTAGCAGAGAGCTTCGGAACAAGTTCCCAGGTGAGGACCGTGTTCCTAGCTGCTAATTTTATTAGAGAAATCATTTTGAGAGACGTCCTTCAGTAAAAGTTAGGCGACTGCTGTCCTACGTTTATATGAAATAAGCGTAGTTTAAATTTTTCGAATTATAATTATTTTTCTAAATATTGTCATTTAGTACTTAAGCCTTTTCCTTATGACAAACCAGTAGTAGACCTTGGTAGATGCCTCGCTGTCTGAAGTTCATTGTGTGGGTAACTGTTCATAATTTAAATAGATTCAAGCCCTCGTTTCTTACGTGACCTGGACTCGGTAGCTAAACTGTTCTTTCCGTTGAAGAGTGTGAATTTTTGATGTAATGAAGGAAATATACGCCAAAGAAGAGTTATGTCAAGAGATTGGTCACACACCATTAGGATTCGGTATATAGGAATACGACTCGGTTTACAAATTTACTTGAAGACGTTAGAGGGATCTAGTGAGCGAGTTGGTGTTAACTGACCAGAGCTATTATTATCTTATTCCAATGATTTAAAAACTGATATTCGTGCTATTGCGCTTGTTTTAATATTTAGACTTTGCCACGTCATTACCCACCCGAGTAACACAATGGTTAGGAGATTTTTGGTCCTATAAATCATAGGAGCGATCTTTAGTAGAGTCTTTGTCATCTTCATTGCGGCGAAGCGTAGTTTACGATTGATGTACAAACGATTGTTAATCGAAATCAAATAATCGTTTGGTACACAACCTCGCAACTGAATGTGGAAATATTGTCATAGTAATTGTAAATTTTATCACAGGATTACGTGAACCACAGCGTGACGAGTGCTGAGCTTCTGTTGCTGAGGTATGGGAAATGCAAGTGTTCATTAGACGTTATTTTGTATTAGTTGTCTGATTTAGAGAATCTCGTTTACACTGATGATATACCGACGGGCGGACTGATTTTTATTGACGATTCGTCGTGGCTGATATAATGAAATTAGCGTAACGTTTTTGAATGACTTGCTTGGGCTATAATTGCACGTTTATTGTTGCAGGGACCTGTTGGTGTAAACCCTACTTCCAGAACGGTGAGTATGGCATGAACGCTGCCGCGTCTCAGTGCCCGTTTTTACGCTCATAAATTTGTAAATTTAAACTAGATTGCAAGAGGTGAGTGTTGCTGGAAGTATCCGGCTCCACTTCGGAATTTTTATTCTTTAACGAAAATCACTAAATTACTAGATTCTTCTATATTTCGTATTCTAGTTGATCTACTATTTGACACTAATCAACGATACGAGTCAGGTCATGCATTTACCAAAAAATACCATTTAACAACCTGGTGAAATGGTTACTATAAATGATACGTTGTATTTTCTAGCTTTACGCATTATTTGTTGAATTTTAATGGGGAAAATCTTGTGAAAGTGATGTGGTTTTGGTTGATGTAGGTGGGCATTGATGAACATGCTTATGGAGTGACAGCATTAGTTATTTTCAAGTTTTAGGAAGTACAGCATTTCCATTGCTTGTAGTATTGTCGATCGCGTTTGCAAATGATGAATTTATTTAACACATGCTATACTTCTGATTCCTGTGATAAAATCATACCCAAAATTCTGATACTTCTGTCAAGTTCACATGTTCTTACATAAAAGGTTTAGTTTTCTCATATTTGTTCATTGTTCAACAGAGCGCCTGGCAAAGACTCGAGCCCATGTGCCACATCCTGCTCTGTAAGTGTGTTTGGCGTGTAAAAATTACGAAATTACTAGATTCTTTTTATATTTCATATTTTAGTTGATCTATTTGACACTAACCAACGGGATGAATCGGATCTGGCATTTACCAAATTACCGTTTATCAACCTGGTGAAATCTTGTTCTATAAGTGATACGTTATTTTTTTACATTTGAAGTAGCTTTATCGACTTGGTGTCAATTATATTTTTCGTCCGTCCATGGTTTTAAAATAAATCATTCCGCTACTCTATGTTAATGTTCCCTACCTTCTGCCAATTCTAATGCTGGAGCGCTGAAAACTCGTGCAGTACTGGTGCGAGCCACTTCTAAGTGACCCAACACGTTGTAATCATTAGAAGGCTCAGATTCCAGTAAAAAAGAATAAATACTATGTTGGTGTTTCCTTGATTCCCTCCGTTCCTAATTTAGGGAGTTGGTAGCTAGACTCGGGTAACCCTGGTGGAAACCCGGCGATGAAATAAATCCTTAGTGCTGTTGGACCGATGTTACCAGTTTGTGACTAGCTCGCTCAGCACATTCACTTACGTGCCTGTTTTTTTTCAAAAACATGAAGTTGCATTAGCTTGCAATAAAAATAGTGATGCTCTTCCATAACAAATAGTTATACGTACTCTTGCTAGTTACAATCAATTTTAGAGCCCCATAGGTGCTTCGCTGGTGCTTGTTGAAATAATCCGTCCTGCCGATATGAAGGTTACAGCAACGAATGAGCATATAATTTGACAATCGTACCCTTGGTTATAAAATGCTTCCGGAGTTAGTAACATACTCGGTTCGTTGCTCAAAATGATCGAAGAAGTTAGCGTTGAGCGAAGATGCGCGGTTGGAAGGAATTTCCGTGGTCGGAACCCACTTGTAAAGTTTGAATCATTGGAATGGACACTAAATCTTGACGATTGGGCTATGTTACGGCCATGCGTGAAGTTCAAGTGCTGCCGACATGAACGTGAATTACCGATAGTGAAGTTAATGGGTTATTCCTCGATGGGGTCTCATCATTCAGCGTATCAGCAGTGTATAAAGAAAACTTTAGTAGCCCGGTAAGCAATGGCGTTAACGGCGATTAAATGGTGACCAAATGGAATCGAGCAACAAAACGGCTTCAGGCTTCTGACGACTAATTTCAGGCAAGCTATAAAATTGCCGTGAAAGTATATGATTCTTGTACCTAGAAATTGGTTCTTAGTCTAAAGTACAATCATTGCGAATTAAGGATTTTATTTATTCGCCATCATGCGAGTCTAGATTTAACACGTTGACTCCGAAGTGGGTCACATATGGTACACGCGTTCATCTAACCTAACCTATTGTAACCAAAGCACTACCATGTATAAATACAAATTTTCGAGTTTCTTCAAATTTGTGTTCATCAATCAAATAAGCTAGTTCTGATTAAAAAGAAAGTTAATAGAGTAACCAAATTTGGGAAGCCAAAATCCTTCATTTTCAAATTCACAGTAGAGATATTTGTCGGCATGAAATTTTACCTGAGTGGAGAATCGGAGTCAACGTGTTAACCTAAAACGATTTTAGAATGTCTTCGATTCATTTTACTCTCAACCATACTTGCCATGTCGGACTTCATGATTTTAATTTATTGCCTAGAAACTTGGCGTCATTCGCAGGACGACACACGTGTGGGTTACCAGAAGCTAACGTGGCGAAATAAAACCAATTGAGTGTTCATATATGCTGACGTAAAGCTCTTGTTCATCTCACTGGATCTTGTTACAGTTGTTTACTCGGATGTCAGTTACCGTAAATATCGTGAGATTTCATAATTCGTCCCGCTATTGTTAGCGGTGCGTCTGCTAGTAGTTAATGAAGAACGACCTTAATTATGTAGACCACGCTATGCAATTTCTGCTCAAATGTCTTGCACGTGGGTATTTCGACTACACATGTCTATCCATTCCAAATCCACATTTTGGAATACTTCATAAGTACTGAAACTTTTGGAATTTTTGGCATAATAACATTGTCTAGAGTCGTACAGTAAAGTTTTACACAAATTTTTAAAAATTCTAAATATGAAATGCAATCCGCATGAAGATACGAAGAAATATTATTGTACGTTTTTGGGGGATTGGTAAGGTTTGCACCATGGTTATTTAATGGTGCATGAAGATATAGCTATAAAAACGCGCATTTTTGATTCTTAGAATAAAACGCAAAATTTTTGTAACGTTTTGAAAGAGAAAAGGTGTAGATAATTGACTGGTCAAGAACATGTATGTAAAACTTCATGCTAGGATTCGTTATCCCTGAAATTCATACCTCTTATACTATTGTATGGAATGTCATGCGAGACGAAGCACTCGTGTATAATCGATAAGAGAAATGATACGAAATAAAAATTACCATAGTACGAATTGTTAGGTTAAACCACACTAATAAATTCTTTTTAGTCGTCACACAAAACGTCCTGTATAGTAACTCCGATGCGCTCTTACAGTAATGCACCTCAGAAGCCGTAGAATTGGCAATAGGTTAGGTTGGAGTATCTTGTTGAACACCGTTAATTCCCTCAGCCATAGCTACGCCTTCGGGACTTCTCTTTCTTGCCCACTTTGCTTTATTCCATTTTCATGCTTTCTTCGGTGAGGATTTCTTTTTTCTCTTCCTTCTTAACTTTCTGTTTCTATGCGCAAGGGATCTTGTGTAGAACAACTTGAGCATAGATTTCCGGTTTTCCAGAGTCCATAGTAGTAGTAGTAGTGAAAGCAGCGCTTCAACAACTCAAGACCATCTCGCACCGAAAGAGTAGGGACCATTTAGTATGGACTTCTCTATTGCCTATGGCCTATCCTATGCCCCCTGAGGGGCCAGAGTTCATACTAAGTTATCCCTTCTCTTTCGTTGCTAAACCGTTTTTAAAGCGCTGCTATCCTTACTACTATGGTAACGAATTGGTGACCACAGTACTTTAAAGAAAATGAAGCAGGATGAAAAACTCAATAACATGAATAGAAAGTTTTCTATGGTTAGAAGTGCGCTCATTTGTTTAAAGATGGCACTTTACAATTGTTTCCGGAATTGTAGCAGCGTAATTTTTAAAATTAATATGTGCCTTTGTGTTAGTGATTTAAGGCTTTAGGTCATAGGTCCTGGGATGTAATTTGCTTTGCGAAAATTTCGCTTGCCCTAAGTGGAGGCCAACATGATTATTCGTAAGTTCGGTACTTTGATAAACATAAATCTCAAAAGAAATTTGAAGTTGATTTCCCTATCAACTATAGAGCATGAGGGTCATTCAAGTTTCACTATTTTATTCATTCGTGTATATTACTGAGGCCTGGAATTTTGTCCACTGTAGTACTGAAAGCGTAATAACTCGTAAAGAAATATATGCGCGAATCTTTCGTTCTTACTAGGTCCAACAGTGTGCCAAATATACATTACATATCTCTGTTTGCATTATACTTACAAATTTCCCTTAAAAATTTTGGAAAAGAAAGTTCAAAACTAACATGTTCAAATTCCATTATTCAACGTACGTTAATTAAAGAACAGGTGTTGAAAAAGGATGTAACTAATTTTACGTTTTTGCTGAATTTGATGGTGTTACTAATTAACTTCTTTATGTAGTACAACAAACACCTCACTTCAGCAATATAACTTGTGTGTGCTAGATTTCTAATAAGAATGGGCCTATATTTTAAAAATCAATATTCTCGACGAATAAAGGCATCAGCGCTTTCTTAATCGGTCCTTATGGTATTAATGTACCAAAATAGGTTTTTCAGCTGTGCAAATTTTGCAATGTTGGCAGCTACAATTCATAGAAATTGTATGCTTCGAGGAAATCGTTTTAATTATTCAAATTAGACTCATTACTCTAACTCATTTTATATATCCAGTACACGCAGTGCGGACTTGGAAGAGTGAATGTATAGTTCGGAGTAAGATCAGTATAGGGGTTCGTTGAATGGTTGTCTTATATTATATTTGAATCTTGGTTTAAATTTGATTAAGGCAATAACACATATACTATCGACTGATATTGGAGCACAAGTTGATAGTCTGGTACCATAATTTAGCAGAATGAGCTGTGAGGCAAATATTGAAGACGAAAAAATTAGCACGCACTTTTCGAAGTCAAAACTTAGAAATTATACTTGGACGCAGAGATTCAAAGAGTCGTGGAAGGAATTATATCGTAAGTAGAATTTATTGCATCTTATTTATTATCACAATGACAAGTGTGCCTAGCCTTCTTTCTTTCAAAATACTAGTTGATGAGAATCATAGTAATACTATGTTTAACTAGTTGTGTTATATAATTAACCATTGCGAGCAAATACTACAAACACGAAATTAAATTTTGTAGTGAAGGTATTACAGTATTTCATGAATAAATTTTAAATTAGTTATAATAATATAGTAATACATCTCGTAACTTTTTATTTAACGTATTAATATTGGTTATATACAAAATTGTGATACAAGTTGCCCTATTTAGCCAAGCAAAATTTATAAAATTTGTTAATTAATGTTCAAAACTAGAATAAATAATTTTAACAGGGTAAAAATCAGGTATTTTTTGTTATACATAATTAGTGAATGTGAACTTTTTCCTATCACATTTTATTGTTTTGATTCATTGTTTGGTTGAAGGAAGCTTAAACCACACATTTCTTGCATCCCTTACCACACCAGCAGTTGTAAGGCAAAGAAAACCCAACAGTAAAACGTGTTTGAATTCATAAAGGTTTTTCTAAGAATGTAATCTATCATAGTAATGATCCAAATATAACCAATACAATTTTTTTAAAGGATACTGCAGGTTCAGTTTTACTTATGGGTTTGAAACAAAACTTCTAGCAAACGCTCTGATATTTATTTATTTTTTTAATTTTTGCATTCCCAAATTACAAAGAATGAAGGTTAATTAAGTTGATCAAAATTAGGTTAAATTATGATAGGTTCTTTTACATATAAATATAGAAATGTAATTATGATAAACCTGCTATAAAATAATCATTATCTCAATATATATTAAATTTTGCTAGGTTTCATGCTTGTATTTATGATAAAGAAGTTTAAATACTATAGAAAGATTATAACTAATATGTTTCTGTGATGGAAATCCTAATGTAATAATTAACCCATACAATATTACAACTGCATCTTATATATGACTGAATTTGATAGGATGGGAAATATGATAATATGAAATAGAGTTTAAAAGCCTTATTTAATTAATAATTTGAGTGAAAAACCTAATGTTGAATCATTTTTTATTGAAATAATTTTTCTTCACTTTATTGTGCTAAGAATCTTGGAAAGCCTGTAAAAGTTAAG
This sequence comes from Orchestia grillus, assembly GCA_014899125.1. Taxonomy (NCBI): domain Eukaryota; kingdom Metazoa; phylum Arthropoda; class Malacostraca; order Amphipoda; family Talitridae; genus Orchestia; species Orchestia grillus. The sequence goes on along the minus strand of VOMN01057175.1, from coordinate 17,579 downwards.
AGATCATTTAGCAAAGAATAGGAAATATAGCATCTTGTAACAAAATAAAATGTGTATGGTTTTTTCAATAAGATTGTAATTGTTTAAAGCTATTATCATGTATATAGCATGAGAAAATGTAAATAGTCTTTTGGTTCAATACCACACTAGTAATGAAATGTCTTTGTATATGTCATGTGTCAGTGTGCTGCAGTTTTTTCAAGAGGAACAGTATCAAATTCTATTCAGGACAACTCAGGCATGCAGAACTAACTACCAATCAAGCATCTCTGCAACTTATGATGTCATGACATGATAACTTTGATGAACTTGCCACATATGAAGAGTTATATATATGCTGATGAACAGTATGGATACTATATACATCTTTGTTAAACTAGCATGCTAGTTGGCTATTCAAGATAGTTGTGCAGTTTGAACTGTATATCTATCAAATGCAGGAAGTGTAACTGTAAATGCATTTTTTACAAATATGCTAAAGCTGGAAGTCCTATTAAAAAACATTTGTTTTGTGTATGCCTCAATATTTTAGAGTAGGAAGCAGGGTTTTACATATGTAAGGATAACATTTTTACTGAGTTTTTGTTAATTTTGCTCAGTTTGGTAGATCTTTTCTCTGCTTTAAGAAGTTATTTGCCTTTGTTGATGTTTTTCACTTCCCTAGTGAATGGCTTCAACTTTGTTTTTTCTTTATCCAAACAATAGTTCTGTGAAGGGTACATATCACATCTTTTGAATTCACTGTGGACTTGGTTTGTTTCAGATAAGCTTTCAATACCTTTTGATCAGCATCTCATATCTAAAGCAATTTTTTATGTGTGTAATGTCTTTTCTTAAAACTACTGTATGTTAACTCTTCCAGCCTACTTTGACACTTCTATATAAATGATATCTGTAATCTCTGCTTTATGGCATTTTTCAAAGTACACTAAAAATGTTCCTAAGAACTTGTTGCTTATAGAACTTCAGATCATACCAAACTGTTTACCTTCCTGTAAAATGTAACTGAAGTTTTCAAATGCTACTAATATATAATGCCTATTCCAAGAATGAATGCAAATGATTTTTATGGTAATTTGAGGTTGTTTTTTCAGCATGGGTTGAACCTGCAGAAGGTGAAGGCAACCATGTTGTGTGCGTGGTGTGTGACAAGAAGCTACGCTGCAAGAAGGATGACATCTTCAAGCATGGCAAGGGTCAGAAGCACAGGCTGAATCTTCAGAAGACTTCTTTGAATGACTTGGAGAGCATCACTCTCTTCAGCAGTCCCATAGGTGAAAACTTATTGTGAGGCGAGAGTACTCGGTGAATTTGTAAAGTTATGTTCCAATTACTTGTTGCCTGCATAGTTTACTTGTGTTTGAATTGTCTTTAGGTGTGAAAACAGGCTTGATGCAGTTTTTTCTGGGGCAGAAATTTTATTTTTCAATTTGCTTTATTAAATAGCCAATTTTGCATTGGAAGTCGTCAATATGTTTCCATTGTTGTTATTCAAATTGTAAATAAATATTTTGTCTATTAGCATTGCTATCACAGTGCCTGTCAGGCTGGATACCACAGTACTGTTTCTGAAACTATTTAGCATTGACTAATTTCTGATACCACAGTGGTACTTTAATTTTTTACAGTTGTTTGATTGAGACTCAATGCGATAAGCCTAATTAGCCAATTCAAGTGTTTAGATCCATGGTTACTTTTGTGTTACAATTAATTTTTAAGTATAGAAACAAAGTGTGGAATTAGCAAGTGGCATTTGCAAATTGTGCAAAGTTTCATTTTTGCAGAATACAACAGTGTCGAGATCCCTGATGGTCCCTCTCGTGAAGAGTCTCCCAGCCGATCTGAAATGTGAGTGTTGAGCGTGGTTAGCTTCATTGTGGTTTGGGCTGTTGATTGTTTTGCTTTTGGACTGATTGTCTGTTTCTTTTTTTTTTAATATTGACCTGGTTTCTTGTTGAATATATTTTTCTTCTTAGCTAGATATGAAAGCACTGGGCTTTTATAAGAAAAATTATCTTAAATTTGTAATCATAAATCGTGTCTTGCTGAGTGTTGCAATTGGCCATTGCTGAGTTTTTGAAGCGGCTCTAATTCTGTTCCATAGCAAGTTTCTGTGGCCTTCGCTAGTCTCTGGAAACTATATTTTTGTGCCTTCAGTAAGAAACTCAATGGTAAGAGCAAAAATGTATTGATGTTTATTGAAAATCATGCCAACTGTATACTTGAAGTGCATATGCTCATTTCTGTATTTCTGAGAGCTGCTCGCTGAATGCCGCCCGTTAAGTTTTTGATGCATTAGACGTACAGTTCAAGGTCTGTTAGATATTTCTATCCTATGCTATGGGGACGTCACTCCCCATAAGGGTTACTTCAGCTGCAAACAGGTTTTCGGGATTTTCATCATTCGTTTCTACTTTACTTTTTCAAATTTCCACATCTTCTTTGCTATATCTTTTTTATATTTTCTTCTTCTTTATTTTTAACTAGTCTCTATGATTAGGGGATCTTGTGTGGGAAAACACCTTGTGCATATATTCCACATTCACTANTATAGTCCGTACTAAATGGTTCCTTCTCTCAACTCCTTGGATTACATTATACGAGGAGGAGGAGCTTTGAACTACGAAATAATTTTATCTAATCTTGAAGTTCAACGATACCGTCAGTGATTATTAGGGTGGTCACAGGAAATCTTTATTAGAATTTATTATCAAAGAATTTCTTAAATGTAGCCAGTGGGTGTCAAATTGATATTACCAATGCCTTTCTCCTACTGATGCCGTTGAAGCCTGCCTCGGCAGCTTGAAATATGAAAATAGTTATTTTCCCGGAAAAACTCATGAAGTGAACATTGATGAATCGCAACTGAACATTATGCGATCAAAGCCTCTGTTTTTGGCGGGTATCCTCGAGCGTGGCTGTAGAAACACCGACGAGTATTTGCTGTAGCATCAGTGGCGCGAGTGTTGGAGATGTTTCGGAACACGCTCTGATGACGCGCCTACGACTTAGCTAGCAGGAAGCAGCAATAGCTTCTCGAAGGTTTTTTTTATGGAACGACCGAGTATCCCTGTAAGGATCGCTCCTCGACTGCTGTGGTTAAAGTACCACTATCCACCCGAGGGTAAAGGACAAGCAATGGGGTTAGGTTTGTATTTTGTATGCTATGGGGACTATCATTCACAAGAGGACATGGATAGGTTACATCAGCGCTTGCTATTCTTCTGAGACTTCTATCTTTCGTGCCCACTTGCTTTTTTCCATTCTCATATCTCCTTTGCTCATCATTTTTTATTTCGTTTTCCTTCCTAATTTGCTGTTTCTATGCGTAGGGAATCCTGCTTAGGAACATTTACCTGTTCGTAGATTCCACATTTTCCAAGTAAGTACTAAATGGTCCATCCTTTCGCTCTCGTGAGGTTGCATTAAATGTGGTTTGAGAGCTTTAAGATAACTACTAATTTTATCTTTAGTCTGACTAAGAAGAAGAATTTATTTAATATTATCAATATTATTAATAATGTTATAATTAATATTATTATAATAATGATAATAATATTTTTGTAGGGTGTTGTGTGGGATCGACGTGCAGCCGGCGGTGCAGGGCGCCATCGAGGCGCTGTCCCACAAGATGGCCGCCCTCACAGCACAGCTTGCTGACGTCACTGACCCTAGTTACGTTGAGAAGTACTCTGGCTCCTTACGGCTCATTCTTGATATCCTAACCAGACTAAAGAACTTCTGATCATAGATCTCTTGCATAGCCTCACTTGTATGAATTGTAGGTACTTATTTCAGAAGTAGATTTCGTATAATGGATCTCTTGTGAGGGAAACAACTTGATTTGACAAGTTCTACTTCTTAAAATTGATTCCTTGTATAGCAAACAACCTCATTTACATAGTTCTTAAGTTATCGTTTTGGAAGAACTAGATGTTGAACAAATGAGAATATTTTTCGTCTCAAACTGAAATTGTAATACGTCGTTTTCTCCTCGATATTTTTTAGTTTCACGTTGATGCCTCTCTTCCATCCGACCAACGCCGCTACCGGTCTTGGGAAGCATGGCATTTGGTGAGGGCAGCAGAGGATAGTCACGCCTGATTACTACGATGTTTGAACGCGGGATGTTGCTGCAGTTTTCCAGTTGATCGTCTTTATTCGTGTAGGAAAGATTCATTTCCTTTCTAGCTAATCCAAGTATGTACATGGTGAATTAAATTTGTAGTTCTACTTCTGGTAAGTGCTTTTTTTGTTAAACTCAAATTTTGAATGTTCAGTTGTGTTGGTTAAAACTGAGAATGGATGTTTCAAAATGATGCTTGTGGTTTCAAATGCTTGAATTATTTTTTTCCTTAAAAGTGTGTTTAAAATTCTTGGATTAACCCTTATTCGCCAAAAGGGATTTCAAAGTCCACTTTCACGAGGGTGCTACTAGTTTCTTGCGAAGAGCTAAATGCAACCCTACTGCACGCATACTTAAGGCTGCAGCTAGTCTTTCGTACAAAGCTAAATGCAGCCTCGTCACCATTACAATTTAGCCGGTACAGGGTAAATGAAATGATTTTTTGGGACCACCATTCATTTACCTGAGTATTCTCTTTTGCATAAACTTAATTGAAAAACTTCATGTTTCGTTAGGAGTTCAATAATTTTCCTTGTCACTTTATCTCGACCAGAACCATTTTCTTTGTCTCGTAGTTCAGCACCTTTCCTATTTTGACCCTGAACTAAGAAGGTGGTTGTGTTCCCCCGTGTCTCAAATGATGCAGGGATGAGCGGCAGTTATTCCCACCGAGTCACCCGTTTTGGGCTAGTGGATGTTCTGTTTGAACTTGTATGTATTATTTAAGTTTTAAATTTGGAGTACGACCAATGTTATCTGTACAGAAAATTTATCTGACTTGTCCTCTGTATTTTACTTTACCTTTGTTCCGAAGTAATCTCATCTGAAATCGTATGAAATGAGGTTCATTTTAATATCCTTAAGAACGTTTACAATATTGCGCAAAACTGCAAATAGTGCGTAAGAAAACAATTCAAATGAATTGACCGAGTGTACATCCAAAATTGTATTTTTGAAGTAACTAACATACTTTCCTTCAACATATTTTCTGACCTCAGTGTTTGTAATTGGGTCGAATTCATTTTAGTTCAGTTCCACCGGTTTGAAGCTCCAACATTTGCTAAGGCTGAAGTGACCGCTGCTAGGGGACTGTTGTGCCGGTCATCCTAGGCACGGACCTGGTCTCTACATCGTGTGTACATCATCAGTTCTTTGTGTTATATCGCGTCTAGTCGCGATGTGATACGACACACTGTACTGATGGTGTGATTCGTGTGTACATCATCAGTTCTTTGTTATATCACGTCCAGTCAACGCGGAGGACACCGTACTGATGATGTGGTACGATGCCTTGAAATTGTGCGTTTAATTCCGTAAACTGACGACGTATAATTTTAGGTACCAACCAAAGAAGGTGCCACTCCGGGTCGGTTCTGCTTCCATACTGCATTCTCTACTTGCCATGCATCGCCGTAGCTTCCACGCTGTAGAATTGTAGCTTTGTACAAACCCTTCGAATGCTACCTTTTTTTGAAGCTATTGCAAAACTCAATAGAATCTAATCTTGCTTTGTTAAAAATAATTAGAACTTATTTCTCTGAGAAGAGACACGTTTTCTGCCTAAAATAGTAGTGAAAGTAATGTATTTAAATAATGTTAGGATATCTTGAGATAATTATCGACCGGGAATATTGGCGGCGAGCGTTTTATTTGTGGCGAACATTTAGAATGGGACATGTAAAATCATGTGGCAATTCTAGTTAATGGAAGATTTATTCGTTGAAAGCGCTTGAACTGTGGGCGATGCAATATAACTTGAAAGTTATGGGAGTGCTCAAATTTTTCGTATGATACAAAACCTACGTTGCAAAAGTATGTTTTAAAGTTGTTACTCTCAAATTGTATGGTTTTAAAGTCATAAACAGACAGCTATCTAAATTACATTATTTGTGCTGTGCAGTAAGCCCTTTCAAGGTCCCTATACCTTATTAGTCTTGAAGCTTCAAATGAAAATCAATTCACACCGAAAGTAGATCAATTAGCACCAGACGGAAATCAATTAGCACTAAATGGGAATTAATTACCTAGGCCAACTTTTTTTCTACTATTAGGTGGTCATTTGTAGTTCATTGGTGCTTGCAATCGAATACCACAACTCCCGTTCCAAGTACTCATTGTTGCCCATTGCCGCATCCGCTTGAGATTATAAGAAATTGTAGGTCCACACGAAGACTTTAGCATCTATTCTTGGTATTTTCTTGTATACTGTTTGCACTTTTAAGTTCCCTGCTGGGAAAAATCAAATCTGTGACGTCTGCAAGTTCTCCCGTGAGGGGGCATGGAAGAGGCAATAGGCGATAAGGTTATTTTAGTTGGGTTGGTCTATCCTATGTTATGGGGCTATCCTCAGCTTTAGCGAGGCCTTCGGGACCTCTGTCTTTCGTGCCCACTTTGCTTCCCTCCGTTTTCATTCCTTCTTCGCTATTTCTTATTTGTCTTTTCTTGCTCTTCCTTCTTAACTTGCTGTTTCTATGCGCAGGGGATCTTGTGTGGGAACACACAGTGCATAGAATCCCCGTTCTCCTAAGTCAATACTAAATGGTCCCTACTCTTTCGGTGCGAGATAGACTGAGTTACTGAAGCGCTGCTTTCACTACCACTACAACTACAACTTGACGTTCTGTTTCTATCCGTAGAGGATTTTGTATAAAAACACACCTTGTGCATAAATACCATGTTCTCCAAAGTCCATACTAAATAGTCCCTTCTCTCTCGGTGCTAGATAATCTGAGTCACTAAAGCGCTGCTATCACTACTTCTTCTACTACACTTCCTCGAAACACGTACATTACCAGACCCGATTTCTAACTATCTAGAAGGAGCAAGCAGCCTCTAAATAAGAGGAGTATGCCGCTCTTATGGGAGTGATGCGGTGTGATTGAAAATTCAGCTGTCGCTCGTACAGGATTCATTAGCTGCGAAAGTGCTAAACATGTTCACCAATACCCACGTTAGCGTGAATTTAATGTCGAAAGTAACATTTATGAGGAACTTACCAATCAGCTCCGTGGTTTTCATCATCTGTAACGGGGTGCGACCAATAATAAAGTTTGACAAGAAACGCGTCAAAACGCGGAACTACAGCTTCGAATATCTACAGAATCTTCATTCCTGTTGGTGTAGGAACATGGCGCTACTTAAATGGCTACAGGCGTGCGGACCCTCCCTTTAGTCTTGCTTCAGTGTGCCGGGACAGCTAGAGAAAGGCAAATACCTTCCCGTATTCAGTGATGGGAACACGTTTTCTGTCAGAGATATTGAGTATTTTCTCTACGGTACTCTGTCCTGATTAGAGCTACCTCCAACCCTCCTTTCTCTTCGCGCGAAGTCGCCAGGCTTGTGTACCACCTCGCATTCCCCTCCGACCTCCAGTGGCTGATCATTTGTGTACCACCTTACATTCTCCTTCTACCTCCAGTGACTTCTCGTCGCCGAACCAACTACTCATAAGAGACAAGTAGTCGTAATAAGGATAGCAGCGCTTCAGTGACTATTTAGAGAAAGAGTTGAGACCATTTAGTATGGACTTAGGAGAACGGGGAGTCTATGCACTAGGTGTCTTCCCACACTAGATCCCCTGTCCATAAAAACAACAACTTTGGAAAGAAGAGGAAGAAAAGGCGGAGAAGAGATAGCGAAGAAGGTGTTAAAATTGGAGAAGCAAAGTTGGCACGAAAGATATAAATCCCGAATACTCATTTATAGCCGACTTAACCTAACAGTGCTCCCCTGGGGACGCTAGTCCCCATGGCATAGCATAAGGTAGACAAACCTAACTAACCTAACCCTATTGCTATTCCTGGCAGGCTATAAGCGAACAAAAATATTTCTTGAAACAAAGAGCATGGCATGAAACTTGAAAAGTTTCCAGTTTGTGGCTATAGCCTGCAGTTTTATTTCTGATTATTTCGAAATATTATCCTCATCAGGAATGGCCGTCGAGCAAAGGTAAGGGTAGGTGTGGATTTGCTGCCCTTCGAATATAAAAACAAGTCGCCTGAGGAATTTTGTTAAATTAGGTGTTTTCGAGGACAAAGTAGAGAAAAAAAGTCAATCTCACTCCAACCCCGGAGAGAGCGACCCTCCGAAGTAGAGACATGATCTCGTTAGAAATAGCGAACCAGGTTTATGAGTTTTCAATAAAAAATAGTTTTATTTTCTAGTCACTGTGTATTTTAGATGAAACATCAGCACTGAAGTACGCTGCGCTACTGGTCGTGCATTTTTATTAAATTTATTACTTGTTATTTTACGAAAGTAAGGTTATAAAGGCGTTCAAAAATACATAAATTACTTCTATGACATCCCATTTGATACGTTACAAATTCATTGAATATACGATCATTTTCAACAAGTAAGGCTTGTAGCGTCAAAAAATATTGTACACGAATGTTAATGGGTTAGAATCGTAATTTGGAAATGATTATTGAATTTAAATGTGAAGTGCCCCCCACATTTTAATGTTAAAATATTGATTCGATCACTGTGTCTTCCGTACGCAGTCCAGTAGCATAGTTTATTTGAGAATTTTTCTCCTATTTTAATCTTTGTAACCTTTTCTGTCCGAAAACATCAACGTATAGGTGGCCAATATTATTTCTACTCATGCGAAATGAAAGCAAACTGCTGATATTTGTTTCTCTAGTTCGCTGAAGTTTCAATCGCGGAAACAATTTTTGTCCAAAGAACTCCACCATAGTCGCTCCTTGAGCCTAGTACTAAAGTCCCCAATTTGTAGACGCTACTGGCACAGGAGGTAATTGCTGCGAGTGACGGCAGCTCCAAGTGCTTGCAGTTGGCATGCGGAAATTGGTCTTTCCCGAAACTGCATTGAGCACTTTTCGAGGCCAAGCCTCGCGCCCGTTTGTCATGGCGAAACACAATGCTGACCAAAGTTTGAAGCGAACTTATTGCAAGACGGAAACACTGACCACGCGGACTTCCTTAAAAGAAGGGCAGACGCTCAGCTTCCTTCTCAAGGAGAAGTAGCGGGAGCGGCGTCCCACTTGGCCCGAGGTGGGACTTGAGGTCGAGTGTCCGGCTCACAGTCCCTCCAGCTGCGAAAATTAACTTCTTCCTGACGGTGGGCTTTTGGCGAATATCTTGCCCCTGCATCGACTGACTACTAGGGCTTTACGGTCCCGTTTCTTAGATGCTGCTATATTTTTGTAGATAGCTAAATTCAGCCTTATTGCGTGTATGTATAAATGTGCGGCTAGTTTTACGTACAGAGCTTAATGCAGCCTCGTCCTCGGATAATTCGGTTGATAAAAGGGGTTTACTACGGCCCCTAAGCTCTAAGAATTTTTTTTTGTGAAGTACCATACGCTAATTACTCTATTCATAGACGAGCTTGATATTTAACGAGCACCTCATTATGGGAATGAACTCCGAATGTCGTCATTTTGATAACTCCTAAGAATTTTTGAGCATGGTGTGCATTGAAGGAATGCTGATGCATTGTTACAATATTCAAAACAAAACATCTCTCGGTCCCGCTTGACGCACGAGCCACCTTACAATACCTACAAATTTCTGTTTAAATAATTATTCCAACATTGCATTTTGAAGGGCTTCACGGAGGCCGCTGGGCAATTACTGGTACATTATTGGCCATTCAATGGTGCAGTGAGAGGGCACCTGGCCTTCAAGGCTCACGTTCTTAAGTGCAAGTTTATTTTAATTTCGCATTCTGTGAACTTACCAGTACCTTCAACTTATTAATATCCTACTTTAATTTCACATTAATTTACATCAACTAAACTTTAAGTAAACTTTCAGTTAACATTAACTTAATAACTTCACTTTAATCTGGCATCTTCCATAAAATGCGTGTCTTTATGAAATGGAGGCGTCAGGATGAGAATATTAAAAAAAACTACAATAATACTGCAGCATTAGAAGCAGGACGTCGATGTCATTCTGCTAGCAGCTCCAGTGTGGGTTCTGTGTGATTTACTCGAGCACGTGGCATGTCTAGTGAGGCTCTTCCGTTGTTGAGTGCTTTTACTTTTGCCACGGGGAAGATGATCAAATATTAGTTTGGCCTTCTCAAGCATGTGTGTATTTACTGACAAAATAGTGTACAAGGTTTTGAAATAACAAAAATAATAATGTTCATTCACCCCCATCGATAAGATGGGAAAATAGCTTGTTTCTAACCCTCAGATTTTTAGAATTTTACCCTTTAAAAAAATGACAAAACGAAGTGTTACCTCGCATTATATTCTGTGTGCGTTTTTTCGTTTTTACTCCTATTGTAACAAGTATTGTCCTCGAAAATCAAACCCACACAATTTAGATGCATGATCAGTCCTTAATTTGACATGATGAATACGTTCCTTTTACAAATTCAGCTGATTATTGTTGATCGAGGGGGAGAACGTTCTTGCGGTTGTATTCTGTTGAATTTCGCAAACAATATTCTGCAGCATTGGCTCACTCTACTTTGCGTCGTTTCTTTCAGAGTATTGAGGCATTAAATGGATTCAGCCTTCCAGGAATTAGGAAGTCGTGAGTTACGATGCTAAGTATCTAAATTGGATGTTCGTATGCAAACATGCGCGAGTGCTTCCGCGTCTATTTAAAGCAAGATCTGAGTGGCGGGATACAGCTGGAGTGAAGCTGACTGAGGATATCTGGACACAAAGGGTCGAAAACATGACTCGAATATTCCTGGCGCGAAAAGAATCTTGCTTTTGCGTTTAAGATCCTGAGTATCAACTCTAAAATTCGGAGTATCGACTCTAAGGTTCTGAGTATCGACTCTAAGGTTCTGGGTATCGATTCTAAAGGTCTGAGTATCGACTCTAAGATTCTGAGTATCAATGACTTAGACCGTAGTCATTTGGTGTGGCTTAACACGTTCACTGTCGCTGGACGCACGTGTGCGTTAAGTGGCATTTTGATACTGTCAGTTCAGCTGTCATTTAGCTACGTTTAAGCTCAAGTGCTGTTTAGCTATGTTCTAATTGCGAAACTAACTTAAAGAACGAAACTAACTTCCATGGACGATGCGAATGTGTTAAAAGCAAAGCCAAGGCAAGGAAATTCCTACCAATATCACGAATAATGGGCAACCGGGAGGAATGGGCTGCTATCCATTGAGCCAACTGAAGCTTCAGCCAATCTTGATTTCAATTTTCTCATAGGCAAGAAACTTTTGTCAACACCAGTGAAATAACTCTAAGAACAACCCACGTCTTGCTACATCACTCAAAAATGAATATAAACGGAGATTTGCAAATGAGGTTTCCTCTCAGCGACATGCGGTTGGTGGCAGTAGTTGGTGCTGCAGGACCGTGGTCCACACCATGACACAGAAAAGACCCTGTCTAGTCTACGCAGGTAAACGATTCCTTCAGCTACATGACATCGCTAAACACTTGGCCTCTTAACTTTTGAAGTGGAACTGCCTATACTATTGGGGTCAAGTTGCTAGAGAGAGGGAGGGAGAGACACACGCAATCAAAGAAGTTCCCTTGCAACCCCAAGGAAGATTTCAGGTCCTGCTGGATTGGCTAAACTTTCCCTATTCCCAAACACGGATGCCTTCGATAAATTGTCAGGTTCCGACACCTGCTACCGACCATGGTCGAGACCGACGGTGATCGCATAGAATGAAGAAGATAGAGAAAACAATGTTTCATGTGTTTAATGTGTATTTGCTTATTAAAGTACCTAATTTTCAAAAATATGTGATTTTTACCTGGATTGAAGTTGGGCGTCTATTTTTCCATCTCACGCGGTACTTCACTTGAAGCATAAAATTTTCGCAGTACATCTGAAAAGTTTCCATGCCAGGGTTGATACGTTAACACAGAGTTCGTAAAATAAACTACGTATTTGTTTCGTTTGATCCGTGTTTTGGAGCGATCCGAGAGTCACTGGTGGAATTTGCTTGCGTCATTCTCGGTCGCAAGAAACTCGCCAAACCGGGAGCAGCACAAGCAGGTGCTAGACAAACAACACTCGGATGAGGATGACTGCTTGCTGTTTTTAGGTCACATTCCCAAAATCTTCCCGTGGTTCTATTTGAATTGTTTTGTCACTAGTTTTTCTCGCTGCTATGTTTGGTAAAGAGGATGCCTTTTTTTTCGTAATGGCCTTGTGTTCCAATTCGCGCGTGTATTGGTGGTATCGAGGATAGCTAATGGGTTCTAGACAACTAAGTTGCAGAAAAAATTTCTCCTAAAAATACCCCATGGTAGTAGGAAGTTATCACAGGTATAATGTATGTATAACTCTAATCCTTTCCTAGACGTTAGGAGTGAGGGAAATGAGGAGCTTCTATTTCTGCTAGTAAAGTACTCGTAGACAAGAAAATTACCTGTTTTCATGTGATCATGGAAAATGTATCATACGTAATTTTATGCGTATTATGCATAACGCGAAATTTTTTTTTGTCTCCGAGTCCTTGGAAATTCTCGACAATAATACGTCATGTTTACTGAGACTATGCTTCCCTAAATCGTGTTGCCATTTTTTGCTGCCGTAAAGTACAGCGTAAATATAACAATAAGTTTTATATCATAAGCTCATATTTGAGTTCCACAGCCTATGCATATTCTTACGCATACAATCTCTGTGAAAAACATCTTCCATTGCGCTAAAAGAATATCCATAAATTAGCGGCTCTTCGCCGTAAAAAATATATACGGAAGTGTGTCCATGTGGCGCATCGAAGTCAGGGCCACGATGTGGCGCCAAGAGGAAGGTCGTGACTTCCGACGAACTCGATCTGAGTTTTGGCTTAAAATGATTTGTGGTGAGAAGATTGCATCGGAACAAGAAACTCGTTGATGTCTGATCCCCAACTTGGAATCGGAAAATTATTGTGAAATCTGAAAGACAACTGGAACTTGTTTGTCGTCATCGTCGTTAAATGAAACTGTGTCACAGTGTCCAGCTTTCCAATGCATAGGTACGCTCACTTTTAATATAGAATATTAAGCGTACAGATTTATTTCCTATGCTTCCCCTTAAAACTGATACAATTTTTCTCCTCAGGGTGTTGGAAGAGGGCAAAGAGATGCACCGGATTCTCAGTTAAGAGATCTCTACACATGAAAAAGAAATTCTTAATATTAATAATTCGAGAGACAGATTTCTTTCTACAGCTGGTTTGAATATATCTCATATATTTACAGAATTTGAGGATGTATTTTTAACGTTGTATATTCTATTTACGCTGAGCTATCCAGACTAGCTCATGGGTTTTTCATTAGTGCTTTGAAGTTTGGAATTGTGTTATACTCCATGTCCAGCTATATGCATGTGTATCCAGCTGTATTGACGTGAGATGAGACAATATGAGACATGGCGAGGTGAGAGGAATACGATATATTTTTTAGTAACATGGAAATGCTCGAGTACGCAGGCTTTGAGGTAGGACAGTTAACGGCGATAAGCCACGAGTCCTTAATTCACGAAAACACTCATTCACGTGAATTAATTCGAAATCAGAGTTATTCAGGAATTTGTGCCTCGCATCACTAATTCACAAAGATTTCAAATCGTAACAGATTGCTCATTGACGTGTAACTGTCACCGTTGATATTTGTGAGTTGGGGCGTTATAATGTACGTAGTTATTCATTCAGTACAAATAAATTCAGTTCAGTTCGAAATTAACGAGTCAGGCTCGAACAAGATGTCTCGTGAAAATTAAAAAAATTCCCAACCCATGAATAAATGTAAGTCATCACTAGCTTAGTTACAAGACAATTCCTAAGAATACCCTGGTGTACTGATTTTTCCATCGGGATTATACAGAGAACCCTGGCCATTTCCACGAGTAACTCTTTTGATTCGAGAAACAACTCCGTTATTCGTGAATAATCAATCACGAATAACTCCGTTCGAACGGGGAGCACTCGGGCCATTTTTCAGCCCTCTCTCTCGTGACGCGGGTGCCCACAGACGACAGGCGCGTCGTGGGCCGGCTGCTGCTGCTGCTTATGGCTTACCGCGATGTAGAATTGCTCTACGCTCCTTGGAATTAGTTTGGGCACCACGTCCCAGGCCGCACTAATGTGCCGCTTTTTTGAGCATTTCGTGTGAACTCTTCATTTCCGAAAGAAAGAACCTCGCCTCCAGGTATCAAGCCCGAGACCTCGTGACTAGAAGCCAAAAACCCAATCAGTTGCCCTGCTTCACCTTTTCGGTCTGTGCTTTTGGCTTATAACCACAGAGATGAAAAAATTATTTATATCTTTGCTTTAAGAACGTTCAAATATTGTGGAGAAATTTATTGCAGTTGTAGTGATCCGCCTTGAAACATTTCTTATAAAAATTAAATTCAAAGGTAGTGAACAACATTCGAAATTTTGATAATAATGAAGTGCTTCAAGCTAGTGATACGATAGTTTTAATTAATATGTAATCATTGAGGTGAATAAATATGTTACCTCCCCTACTGTTCCATTTATTATTCTAAATGTGATGATTTGATTGGTAATAATTCGACATACGAGTCAACGTCTTACGCTTTTTTCTTGATTAATTGCATTTTTATTATAAATTTCTGAAGTTATTTAGAAATTCAATGAAACAAACACGAAAGTAAAATGCGCAAGAATTGCCCGTGAATCAGAACTCTTACGTCAAGGTTTGCAAATGACACAGTCGTCATCGTGAGCCGATCGTCGATCATTGAGTGACACTTTTAAACCTCGAACAGACACTCCTTGCATAAGGATGTGCTATTGTTCATGAACAGAAGAGGCAGAGCAACTCTTTGAAAGTATCACTACAACGACCGAACAACGGAATGAAGACTGTCCTCGGCGCTTGGATCCGTTATGTCTTGCTGCAGCGTGACGTAAACGAGGTCCGGGAAATTCGGCTCTTCACAACAGTGCCTTGCTGCGGAATGCGGGCTAGTTGTGGAGCGTGCAGTTAACGTCTTCTTCCCGAGCCAAAGTGCTAACTTCCTCTGCTGCTGGCGGAAGGGTGGAGACGTGCAGCGTTCCACCGAGAAAAGCTGGTGTGGTGCTTCGCTGTGCCTCACCTGCATGAGCGATGCAGGTGAGGAAGCGCCGGAGTTGTGGCGCAGTGTGCAGTGCGGTGGTGCTGGGGTGCTGTGGGGGCCCAGCGCCTCCTGACTGCCTTTCTTTTCTGCACTGGGACTTGCGTAGCTGTTATGGCTGCGGCTACAGCTGCAGCTGCTATGCATACACCAGCGCAGCTGTCGTGCAAGCTCCAGTAATATCAGCAGCTGTAGGACGAGCACCAGCAGCAGCTGTAGTATGAGCACCACCACTACCAGCAGCAGCTGTAGTATGAGCACCAGCAGCAGCAGCTGTAGTATGAGCACCCCCAGCAGCAGCTGTAGTATGAGCACCAGCAGCAGCTGTAGTATGAGCACCAGCAGCAGCTGTAGTATGAGCACCCCCAGCTGCAGCAGCAGCTGTAGTATGAGCACCCCCAGCAGCAGCTGAAGTACGAGCACCCCCAGCTGCAGCAGCAGCTGTAGTATGAGCACCAGCAGCAGCAGCTGTAGTACGAGCACCTGCAGCAGCAGCAGTAGTACGAGCACCACCGCCACCAGCAGCTGCAATCTACTATTCTTATACTCAACAAGAAGCGGGGAGTGGTATTTGGTCTCAGACATTTCTATTTCTCTTAGAATTCGATACTCTTACTTCAAGCTCTCTCAACTACCGCATTCTTCTATCTTATATGGAACGCTAATTAGCTTTGGGCTTACATAATTTAAAAATAGACAGAGTAGGAAGCTGTAACTTTTACCCTCCTAAAAAAATAACATTCTCATCTACTTTTATGTTAGATTGTGTGCTTGTATCCAGACCAACTCTCCGCATTCGTTTCGAGTCTCATCTATTCTGCAGAATTTTTATTTTCAGTTGTAAATGTGTCAAAACAATTCCTTCGTTATATTAGAAGGTTTTGCTCGGCCTCCTACGAATCCATTGGGTGGTATTGTTTTTGGTGTATAACATATAACGTAACTCAACTAAATGTTTTGAATTCAAATGAAAGAAGAGTGCCGTCAATGCCACGAAGGGTTGAGTTACCTCAACTTTTGCCTGGTATCACAGCTACCTCGGCGTCGAAAGTAACGCGGCGTTTGAATCATCTCGACTTCAGGAATTATATCACGTCCAGAGTTCCTTCCATAACAGCAAGGGCGTCCAAGAATTAAGGGAAGAAGACGAACGTTAAAGTATTTCAATAAATTTGACAAACAGTTCAACATTGAGTTTTAAATGTATTATAATTACTGACGCGTGTGGGATGTGAGGAATGTGGGCTTTTAGCGTCTTTTCCCGAAGGAAATACTTCGTGATTCCACCAAAATTCGTCTGCAGCTTGGACTCGAACGTTTGCCTGATCACTTGAGATCGAAGCTCGTAACCGTTGCGCCACGCAGTCCTGCAGGAGATGAAGTGTAACTCAGTGACATTGGCGAGAGGGCATAGTTTGAGCTATGGAATTATATTAATTATGGGCAGCCAGACACAGGAAAATTCGGATGACTTGAGTTAGGGACAATCGAGAGTCGGAGATGTGCAAGTCGAAATCAAGGCTTCAAGTTACGATTCTGCTGCTTCGATGGAAGGATTCGGTTCGAATTAACTTTTTAGGAATTACATTTTGCGAGCCTGTTCTCATGAGCCTGCAGAAGCTTCTTTTGATAGTTGTATCGATGAAGCGGTGAATAATTTCGTTCAACTTCAGACTGTTGAGTAGAAATCTGTGTCGTCGTTGTCGCGATCAATTTAATGTAATATTCCAAATAACTAGCACACGCATAAACATTACCTGAGGTCTATCTCTATGATTTAAATTTTTACTGCCTATAAAGCTAACGTAAAAATGTTCACTTTCAATCATTGGTTACCTTGGCGAGAAGCCGGAGAGTAATTTACCTGATGGGTTGCCAAAACCTATTTCTTTTTGGTCATCACTGCAATGCATTTTATGTTCGTAACTAGTGGACGCGCCCCAAAGATGGCGGTACAAATGATGGTCAATTTTTAAAATGCCATCTTATTGACGGTAACTCTGCCGTGAAATCATGTTATTTTCAATATCACAGATACGGACTGCCTTATCTGACAGTCTCGCTATTAGTTTAGGAATACGGACTCGGGAAGTTTCTCCTATCTCAATCCTTCAGGGCGTGACTGAGAGACGGACCAACCAAGAAAGCAACTGTGTACTCGTATTAGCATATAATGGAATTTTCGATATACTTTGGGCTAGGTCAATAACATATACTTTTTGTAACGTACAATGAAGGATGCCCTTTTAAACTACCTTAATGACGCAAAAAATGTGCCTGAAGTTCTTGATAGACTTCTTTTAATTGACTATATAAGTGTCTTTCAATTATACATACAGACCGGATGGTCTTACCCGTTAATACAGTACGAAATAATTACAGTAGGTCAAATAAGTATTCGTAACGTTCGAGAAAAAGTGTATTT
>VOMN01057158.1:0-66709 GCA_014899125.1 Orchestia grillus | reverse complement strand
CTCGCTGTCGCTCTGCTGCCGTCCGTGTGAGTTGACCCTTAGTCTTATCAAGGTCGGCCAATATCCTGCAGTTAAAAACTCCCAGTATTCTTCTTTCAATCGCACTAAAATAGGACTTAGTATATTTTGTGGTTTTGGCGCAATAAATAATTAAAATGTTGCATCTGCCATTCGTAAAAAATGTACACCATTTCTCAAACTACATAATGACGCTCAAAACTCCCTAGTCAAAGTGCATCGATGAAAACTAACTCTTTTCCTATCAAAAATTTCTGAAATTGCCGCATTGTACGAAACCGAAAACAGATCGAGACCGAAATTCAAGCGATTTGAAGATGGTCGACATGACGAGCTGTGTGGAGCCTGCCTCCCAGCAGCACTAAATGATGGCCCGGCATGTGGTGCCTGTGGCCGTGTTAAGGCAGGCACGGTCGGCTGATGATCAGGCGAGTTCGCGGTGCTTCAGATAGAGTATCATGAGGTGGACACGTGCCCGATAATTAAAGTAGAAATATTCAAGGTTATCTCGCCCTTTTTGGCCTTTGGAGATAATGTCGATAAACCATGTGAATGCAGTGAGTCTTACGTAAAACATACGAGGAAATACGATTGCACGAATTCTGATGAAGATGATTGGAATTAAGGTGAAATAGGAGTACAATGACGCATATTTTCCCAGTGACAGCCATGGTTAATTAACCTTGATTATTCGTGTCTTGAGATGCACTTTTAGTTACAAAAACTAAATGCGTGGCAAAAACTTCTTCTCTTAATGGGGAGAAACTTAATTCTCAAATACTTGAAGGGGTAACCTTCCTCCTTGCATTCCGCTTTGAGATGGTCAAGATAGAGACGTGAGAACGGAGATGCGCACCGATTTGTGCATTGGTTCGCTTTCAAAGAAGAAAATGTGGGCATTACAATATCATACGTCTAAATAAAGATGTTCACATTAGTTTTTAAATTGATATAAAGACTAAGTGTTTCATAGCTAGGCTATGAATCACAGACACAAATTTCGAAAATCTGAGAACAACTGCTGATAATTTGTTTTATTTTCAAAGCGCATAGCTTTGGTGTGTACTCTATAGCTTGAAAGTACACCTTCGATGACTGACATCCCTGTAATGGATTCCATTACAAGGCTGTACAGTGAAGTTCTGTATAGCTGAGAGATGAGACCATATCCAAGAAGGCTGAAGAATGCAATGCAGTCGCATATGACATGCCAATAGGTGTGGTTTAGGTATTTACTCACGATGAATATGTATTATGGTAGTGTTGATTTCCTTTTTAGGTTGACGCTGTTTCTAAGCAATATGAGGCACTATAAACAGTCACTTTCTAAAAAATATTTGGAAAAAGTTATGGCTGAGAGTTGTAAGTCTTGAACTGATTTCGATTCAAAATCCTACGACTAATTACTATACAATCTGGCATCAAACTTACCTGTCTCTGAAGGCTTACTCACAGTTAAGATGTTACTCATGTACTTCGTGCACTGTAGAAACCTAGTATAGACCTCTTAAACATAATAATACATTGCTTATGTCACGGGAGGCAGGTAGGAGCACGTGACACTAGTACGTGTGGGATGCTTTACAAGGGCTTCGAAAGTAAGCATTTCAGAGTGATGTGTCCTTCACTCAGCGATGGCACGAAATTTGTCATTTCCTGAGACTAAAATTCTTCACATCTGGAAAATTTCATCCCGAGTGTGAAAGGCAGTTACCGCATACAAAACCGTGCTGCGGTGGAACATCGAAAATTCTATGTTTTGATTAAGATATTTGGAGGAATTAACAGTCGATTGATATCTAAGTGAGATACATTGCTGATTTTCCTTCTGTGTGCCCGTCGGGTGCGATCGTGTCAGGTTGTTAAAATATAATGGTCGATTTAAGAGTTAAATTTAGAAATGCCATTTTAGTATAATGTTTTCAGTAAATTTTAGGCCAGATTTGGCCTATCTGATTATTAACGTTTACGCTTGAATAATTTTCAGCTTATTTCAGGCAGAAAACATTCCTAAAGCATAAAAGTCCTTGATTTTGTATACAAGAAAGAAGACATTCACTTACTTCTCTGGCATACGTTGCAACTTGAGTACAGGGCCTCCCAAGCTGCTGCCAATATAAACAGAGATTTGGTAAGGAATGCACAAGTGATCGGTCAGTACGAACTTGGCTTCAGAAAATCAGTAATGGTTATAGGAGCATTGCAGATGAATAGGGTAGAGAATGGTCATGCGGTCTTGACAATGAATAACTGAAAATAATTGTTGAGCAAAATTCACGTCAGAGTGTGAGGGAACAACCGTCTCAGACTCTTTGTGCCAGTAGCGCGACAGTCTCACGCCATTTGTGGACCACGGCATTGGTGAACCGATTCAGCCCTGTTCTGGTCCGCGATAATGCCTGGACATATGTTGTAAGAAAGACATTGCAGAGACTCCCTTACTTATGATTGTAGACTCCACATTCTCCATAGTCTGGAGATCTTTCACCCATTTACTTTCATTTTTTTAGAGCATTTAAGCACATTTTTGAGCGGCAAAACTTTCAGGTGCAAGCCAGAGAAGTGGAATCAGCTTTCAAATATTCTATCGCATTTCAGCCAATGAAATTTTATCAGCGAGGAATAAATGATTTCGTAGATCATTTTTAGAAATGCATAGATACCCAAGGGTCATATTTTGATCAACTTGGGATTTTTGCTGTTCATTTTTTCATCCTAAACTATATTACTGAAATCAGCCGTTATTTCTGGAACAACCTAACACATATCTCGTGATGCCCACAATTTCAAGCAGTCAGAGTACGGCTACACTTACTTAAAAATCACATATGTAAAAATATTGTTCAATGTTGATATAAATTGTTTTCCTGCTGAAATTATCCAGAGCTCATCAAGGCTGAACACACGTGAGCGTCACGAGAACATTTTTCGCTTTGATTTTAGGCCCAGTCACCAGGAGTAAGAACCCGTGCACAGAAATGCAAAGAACCCGTACCCAGAACTGCAAAGAACCCGTACCCAGAACTGCAAAGAACCCGTGCCCAGAAATGCAAAGAACCCGTGCCCAGACCTGCAAAGAACCCGTGCCCAGAACTGCAGTGTCATGACAGGCCCGCGTTAGCCGTAAGCTACACATTGCAAACGTTAGGTAAGGTTCTTGTTCATCTTCGAAAATTTTCCTTTAAATTGATTTTCTCTTCAAGCGCCGTCGTGATGGTAGTTCGCATGTACTGCGAAGAGACTTCCCGCAATGTCTCAACCAGTTTTTTATTTCACAAGACGATGAACAAACGGTGTATATCTTATTTAAAAGGAGTATATTTGTGTTCACTATTTTTAGGCAATGTAAATACACCTGTAAATCTGAGGCTAAAATAGCGAAGTGGCCGATAAAGATAGATCCCAAGGAGTTCGACTGTGAGTAATGAAGCTATTCATTAAGACGTAAGTTAGACTTCCATAAACATGTCCTCATCGCAGTCGCGTCTCGAGTTACAGGCAGCCAGAGACTGCAAACAAAATGAACTAAAGTTTACTCTCCGATGTCGCTTTTGGAGTCTCAAAAAGTCGCTAAACTTTCAGGGCGTAACGCACGGTGGGACCTGATCGCATATTTTCAACTCAGTAATAATTCTTTCAATACTGAACTTATAAATAATTTTGCAAGCCTATACGGAACGTAATATGCTTTACTTAAGAGTACCTAAAAATTTCAGTGATCAATTTCAATGATGCGTTCTGCTAGCGCGCTGCCAGATGTGCAATATTTTCATGCTTGGTGTTTCAAAAGAGTCACGCTACTTCACCAGCAAAAATTAAATGAGCGTAAAATATTAAATAATATTTAAACTGAGACTGTTGTGTTCAGGTAGGACTCAGAGAGTTACGGTTAATTTAAACCCGTAATAAGTGAAACTTGAATACTCTACTTTATCGACTGCTTTTCAAAAATTCCAGATGCTTCTCGTATTTTTGGGGGTTTTAAATCATGGATGGGTTTAGAATCACAGTCAATTTACAGTATTCCCAAAAATGTATAATATTTATTCAGTGACAATTTTATGTACTGCGAAAAAAATTATTAAGAAGGCATGAATTGCATGAATCAGAGTGTAAGGCAGGGGTGTGGCACCATTTCGCAGTCAAGAGCCTGGATCTGGCATTTAGTCGTTTGTGTTGTGTGTGGACGCGCATTGTCTTGATCAAGGCTAACTGCTCTGCGATCGCCTAAACCAGAACGCTTTATTACTAGAGCATTGTGAAGTCTTTGAGGCTGCTGACAGTGCTATGCAATTGTTACCCTGACAAAGCAATTTAACTTCTATGATGTTATAGAAGCTTCCTGTGAACAAGCCTTTCAAATCTCATATCTTACCAAAGACTTAACATAATCATCGTGTTGTTGATTCTCTTACGTAGCAAAACTTCTGTTAAAACCGTACAAATACTCACTTGTAGCATGGCGAATTTAGTGCTCTTGATATCTTTTGTATTACTCAAATATTTCTCACCTGTTTTTCTGGTTCAGATAGAATTTTGTAATTATATTTACCAATTAAAATATCTAAACTCCGACCGTTCTCTGAATTTGAAGGAAAAGGTAACTTTAGATTGCTCAAAAAACTATCGAGGCTCACAAAAGTTGGGTGAATTGTTAGTACATTGATTACAAAGGAAGTTATTAATGAAAATATCGAACCACGAGGTGGAAAGTTAATTCCAGAATATATGTAGATAAATGTCATTTTTATTTCCAATTGATCTTGAGGGAATTGAGCTGTAGAACACGATCAGATTATATGATGAATATTACAATTACATCTTTAAACTGGACATTACACAGTCTTGATCATTGTTAAATGAAATGAAACCATAATCAATGACATTGATGTAATGTTCAACGACATCGTTGAGATCACATCGTCGAGCTAAAGACGAAGATCGCATCGCTGAACTATCAGCTCACTAATGAGCTGATCATAACCACCCTAATGAGCTAATCATAATCACACCAATGTGTTGATCTTAACCACACCAATGTGCTGATCATAACCACACCAATGAGCTAATCATAATCTCACCAATGTGCTGATCATAATCACACCAATGTGCTGATCATAATCACACCAATGAGCTAATCATAATCACACCAATGTGTTGATCATAACTACACCAATGAGCCGATCATAATCACACCAATGTGCTGATCATAACCACACCAATGAGCTGATCATAACCACACCAATGAGCTGATCATAACCACACCAATGAGCTGATCATAACCACACCAATGAGCTGATCATAACCACACCAATGAGCTGATCATAACCACACCAATGAGCTGATCATAACCACACCAATGAGCTGCTGAATATCACACCCTTCAGCCTTGCATCACGCTGGGTTCTGGTGCCAGACGCGCACCCTTTACTTTGAGTGACACGCTGTCCTCTCCCAGCCGACCTCGTGACATTTACTGGCGACAGCATTTCCTTTAGAACGTTTTTTGGGCAATAAAGGAAATGATGCGACCTGTCTCTGGAAGAAAAGCCTGAGGTATAAGAGGTCAAGTAATTTAGAGTAATTCGTGCGTCATATTTGAGTAATGGAGAACTAGTAGTGATGATAGTGACCGAAAAAAAGTGTTTTAAAAAAATTGTAATTTTTGGACGTTGGCTCACTTTTAAAAGAATCTGCTCAGCACACAATATCTTTATTAGTAGTTTCATGATGAACAAAGATGTGTGCATTGTGCAAATCATTTTTGAAAATGCACCTACGCTCAAACAGACAGAATTATTACATTTTTTAAAACACTTTCATCTACTACCTTCATCTTTGATTAATTTCCTAGCAAAAAATATCCCTCTTCTGATTAATTAATTAATTAACTAATTAACTAATGACTAATTACCGGACCATCAGTGCAGCCCATGTCTGTTCAGATCTGATGCTTGCTCTCGGTTGTTCAAAATTGACACTCGCTGAACAACTGATACATTTTAACTTCATTTTTCAACTACACGTAAGAATCGTTCTTAACATTTCTTATGATTTCAGACATAGATCAAAAAATTTACAGGAGGTTACTATCAGAAGAAAAAATGTCAAGTCATACTAGTAAAATTCGCTCACGAAATGCAGCGAACACTCATCCTGCCGTGGCCACATCATTCCCGTTTGAAATGAGTCTCACTGCCTGTACTTTTATGGTTCCGAGATCTAAGTTTATGCGTGACATTTTATCTTTTCTACGGAGTCACTGAGTTCTTTTAGTTACACATATTGTTGCACCTCTGCCTTCACTGTAGCGGTGCTTTGGACCTAGTTGTCAAGTGGACCTCGTTGTCAAGTGGACCTCGTTGTCAAGAGGACCTCGTTGTCAAGAGGACCTCGTTGTCATGTGGACCTCGTTGTCAAGAGGACCTCGTTGTCAAGAGGACCCAGTTTCGCTAGAGGTGACAATGAGGTCGACGTAACAATGGGTACGGAGATGCGAGCCCGCGTTCGAGTCTACTGACTTTCAATGAAGATGTTTTCGGGCCATGTGTGCTGCTATATGGCTCAAAGAAATTGCAAGCTTAACCTGTTAACGGTCACTGCCTACATACTTGTACGTGGACGTCGGGGTTGTTGCATTCACACGGTCGCTGCCGACTACACAGACCGTGTGAATGCACTACCGCCACCCACGGCAGTGACCGTTAATAAATAAATTAACCCTAAGACGACTAAAATATTTTCACCTTAAGGCTGCATTTATCTTTGCACGAAACACTGGCTGCAGCCTCATGAATGTATGCAATGAGACTGCATTTTGATTTCCTCGAAACATTAGCAACATCCTGACGAAATGGAACTTTACTGCCCATTTCAGGGACAGAGGGTGGAAGTATAGCGCTGTACTCAGCAACGGTCGCGCATGCACGCACACAACGAGACAGCGAAGGGGACATGCACACCGTTTTCTTACCTCGAGAATAGAGGCGAACTTCACGAAAGCAGAGAGGAAGAAAAGCAAAATAAATTAGAAGTTCTTGGCAGGTTAAATGGAGAATAGAAATTTGGAGGACTTTAATTGAAAGAGAACTGTCGTCATTTTCCCTGAGTTGTACAGAGATGGGCTCATTCTGCTTTCTTTCTTGAGTTTCCAGCCATTTACCTGATATTGTTAGATAAATTTTCTGATTAATCAGTTATGTACAAATTTTATACTATATTTCTAGGACATGCAAAATTTACTTTCAATATTCGTGCATGCATGTATCGTGGTAGCACCCAAATGATAGCAATATACGAGTGTAACTTCTTTATTTCAAGAATAAGGACATGCAAGTACCTAATTCGATGAAAGTACTGATCTCGAGCCTCTGAAATTCACAACAACTGTGAAGTTTTGTCACATTCGTCACGTACGCAATGCATACAGTAAGAGAAAGCTCGCTCGCTTCCCATTCCATGAAAAAAATTGCACAACGGCTTTACTCGGTTCTGTAGGCACAGCAAAACGCGCCTGGGACTGCGTTCACGTTTCAATGATGGTTAACTAAGTGACAGAAATTATTATGTAGAATGCTCTATACGTGTTTTTTATTTATTTACACATGTCTTTAACAGTGTTTGTTCACATACGTCCCGTCATTTTGTTAATGAGTCTCCGTTTACCTAATTAATGTTCCGAATTCATATTGGTTCTCGTTCTTCACATGATCTCATGAATCATTCAAATGCAATCAGCATTGTGCATGATGTTGTTAGTGTCATGCATAACAGTTTAAATCATTCATTGAAACTCAATCATAGCTGAGGTAATGACATGTGAAAATGTATCTTATAATTTAAAGTGGGTACTCATACACTTGAGCTAGGATGTGTGTGTGTGTGTGTGTGTTAACTCTCACCGAAAATGGCGACAATCGTTCTTGAATGCCATTACCCTCTTTGAAGTTATGCGAAAAGCGTCGTACTATGTACGTGAATTCGTAAATGTCAGTGACCCCTTGAGTTCGCAAATGCCATTAAAATCTGGAGTTTGTAAATCCCAATAAAATCTTAAGTTCGTAAATGCCATTAAAATCTTAAGTTCGCAAATACCATTAAGATCTTGAGTTCGTAAATGACAATAAAATCTTGAGTTCGTAAATGTCATTACCCTCTTGAATTCGTAAACGTCATTGACCTCCCAAATAAGTAAATGTCATTTCTCTCGTTATTTCGTAAATGCCATTGCTCTCTTGCAATCGTAAATGACCTTATCCTCTTGAATTCGTAAAAGGAATAACCTCTTCAATTCGTAAATGCAATTACCCTCTTGAATTTGTAAATGCCAAAACCCTCTTGAATTCGTAAATGCCAGTACCCTCTTGAATTCGTAAACGCCGGTACCATCTTGAATTCTTGAATGTCTGTACCCTTTTGAATTCTTGAATGTCATTACCCTCTTGAATTCTTGAATGCCAGTACCCTCTTGAATTCTTGAATGCCAGTACCCTCTTGATTTTCTTGATTCTTGATGCCAGTACCTTCAGCCCATACGAAGCCGCTGTTACCTTATCGCAGCCCTGATACAGGGTGGGGTTCCCAGCCTTGAGTTTTCGAAACAACGGAAATCGATGCACAACTCGGCAAGATAAAAATTATGTTTGATAACATGAACAGTAGACACTAACTCAGAATATCATCGACCACTTTCTCTGTGAACTTGAGAACATTTACAAGCAATCCTCATTCCCCTTAGGACCAAATACTCTATAACTGGGAAATAAACTATTAAAATCACTGTGCGATCGTGCTTAATGAGTTACCCCTTAAATTAAGAGAGAAAATCAAAGAAAACATGACTAGTGAAACGAGGGCATTTGCAATACTAATTACGACAAACAAATTTCGTCAGAGCGAGTTACACTTTAATTTATACCAGCAACGAATTCCCCAAAAGATTGCTGTTAGTTTCAGTATGAAAACAACCCGTATCCTAAAAAACCGTTGACCACCGATTTGGAATAGCTCATTGAATGAGGGTTTTTATCCTTCCCCATACATTAAACAAATAATAATATTAAATGCGAGACAACTTTTCAATAGTACGCCATGCCATCACTAAACAAGATGATTCAGTATGACTGCTGATACTTGCGTATCGTTCTAACTTGAACCTCACGACCCTCACTGATATCAGGGTTGAACATTCGCTATTTGCAACCTCCTGAGGGGTGATGACGTCACAGAAGACTCTAAGCGGGTGCCGTAGCTGCGACTCGGAAGGTACGACTGAGAAAACACAGGTAATTCTCGGTACATGCTGTACTAATTTTACGAGCGGTTAGATTTGTGTTTTAAATTTTTAGTCACAAATTTTAGAGATATACACTCTTGATAATACTGGCTGTGTTCGATATTTGTTGTACGTGTATTATCCGTGGTTTGATTTGAGTTGAAAATTTTGTGTCTGGTCTAACACACGCTCGAAATAACTGTTCTTGAATCTAGACGACCTTTTTCGGACACCTGCAACGGATAATCTTGAAAACAAATTAAATCGTGAATGAAAAGGTCTTAGATGTCGTCAAATGAAAAGTAGTTTAGTTTTTACAACAGCTATCCTGTTCACGCTCATATTTTGGAAATAAAGAACTCATTGAAACTTCCGTCCTTGCTATTGATTTTACTTAAGAATGGTTATAGAGCCTGAATCTTTGCAACTTGCTTCCTTACATTTTTATAACGAATTTTTCCAACCAAAGTTATTGTACAAAATTCATAATCAGAACACATCTACAAAACACCTAATTTGTTCGTTTCAAGACAGAATCTCATCGTTTGAGCATCAGCCCTGGTTATATGTGGAATGGGACGATCTAAGTTAAAAAAAAAGATTTGTGTCACAGAATATAAAAAAAATAAACCACTCTTCCGTCCTTCAATAATAGGAATCCGTCCATCGGTATCAAAACCATTGTCCTCTTCACCATCTAATCGTAAATACAACAGTCAGTCACAAAGTATAAACTAAAAGTCAATTAAAATCACCAAGAGTTGTGATTGAAATATTATTACACATGCTAATGATACTCGACAAGGCAGTCGACTTACCCCCCCGGCTCCGGTCAGCAATTCCTTTTCTTCATCTTTGGCCGAGACCCCAGATGGAGAAGTGGTTTGTTTGCTTCCGTTCTCCTCTTGCTTAGCCAGGGGAGCCTGGAGCTCGACGTCTGAGGAGTTCAGAGGCTGCTCCTCGACGGCTTCCTTCACATGGTTAACGTCTGATTCGGGCTCTTTGGATTTGGGTGAAGCGGGTGCAGAGTTGTCTTTTTCTTCCTTGGACGATTTCGTCTCGTCTTCTAATTTAATAACGGTTTTGTTGCCCTCTGCCGTCACTGTCGTCTCCTTTGGAACCAGTTTCTTCTCTTCGACTTCCGGTTTACTTTCATTTTTTTCAGTATTGTTGTCCTTCACTGGAGATTGTTTCTCTTCAGAGTTAGTGGTTTCTTTCTTCAGCTTATCTTCACCCTTTGAAGGACTTTTCTTCATTGCTTCTCCCGATTTAGGTCTGTCTTTAGATAAGGAATCTTTGGAAGGAGACGGCTTAGGCTTTCCATTTCCAGCTTTTCCTGGGCTCGCATTGGGTTTCCTTGTTTCAGCTGCCTTACTCTTATCTGTTGGTTTAGTTTTTGGATCGTTAACTTTTCCAGTAGCAGCCCCACCACCTGCTTTTGTTTTCGTGTCAGGTGTCTTAGTTTTTTCGTTTGGCTTTGACGGAGAATTGGCAGTCCCTTTGTCACCAGCTTTGGTTTTTGGGGATTCTTTAGGCTTGCCCTCAACCGGGGTTTTGGGAGAAACTTTCTTATCCTTTGGATCCGCTGCCGCATCCTTTTTGGCTTTCGGATCATCTTTCGTTGCCGCGAGCTTTGATGCTGAACTTTTCTGATCTTTTGCAGCAGCTATATTTTTTTCGATAAAATTTGTCTTTTCTTCGTTCGTTTCAGATGTTTTTTTCTCTTTTGTGCTTTCGGCACCACTTTCTGTCCCTTTCTTTTCACTCATGATCTCAATTATTTAGCCTGATAGCTGAAAATATATGTTTAATAGATATTACTAAAGCATGAAATCAAATTACTATATTAATTATTACTAATTAATAAGAACCAAATTTACACAAGTACGCATATAACTCCTTGGGCTAAAGAACATATAATTTTTATACATAAATTTGGAGACACTCGTAAAGATCATGCCAATGATTTACCGTTTCTTGTATTTGTTTTACATATATCCGCGCTATATGAATTACATAATTAGTACTGCAGAAAGATCGAATAGCTTACATATTACCGAACACTGTTATTCAAGAATAATTTTTAAAATCATACTTCGACACTCCTTCCGTGAAGAAAAATTTACTGATTTTTTTTCGTAATCAAGCACAGGGTGCAATTTACTGCACCCTGAAATAATGCGGGTGAAAAGCAGAGCAATTAACTGTAAATTCTAACCATGTTGAATTTCTTAGATTGTACGAACAATTTTGCCTTTGACAATTTTGAGTAATTTTTCTCATAGTTCTAAAATCTAATGCATCCATCTGAAAATGACATTTTATATTCCTTTCAAATTTAAGTTTAAAGAAATGACATTGATAGGGGTTGATGAGGTTTCCATGATTCAAACGCTTTCAGAAACAGCATCATACAATTTTTTATTTTAAATCAAAGAAATGTAATGATAAGGAATGAATTCTTTTCACTGATTTTCGTATATTGAATGTCAAGACAAACATTTCGAAGTTAAATTCTAAACACGTTTACACACTCTTAGAAACTTTCAGAAAATTCTACGTACACACGTTTGGTCCACACGCCTTCTGCAAATGCCGTAAGATCCTAGAAGAATTTCTTAAAATGAGATCCTAATTTCTAAACACACAACTATCCCGTCACTTCAGTCGCTTCAGAAAACAAGTGTTAGTAGATCTGAAGAATTATAAAAATTTCTGTAGACCAGCACTAAATTTGGAGGTAATTCATAACATGGTCAAAAAAGTAAAGAGTTCCTTCAGTGAATTTCATCTTTGCAAATCCTACCTTCTATCCAGAGACACTTTAACAGTGTCAATAATTTTTTTGTGCACTCTAACCGATAGCATTAATTACATTAGGTATTAATATTTGTTTCAACTTTGAAGGTTCCATTGCAGGCTCAGGAACCGCGGACATAACGTTAGCAAGGGCCTCCTGTAGAAGAAGGTCGTTTAAAAAAAAATCTGGTCGATCGGGACCATGATGAAAGTTCGATGAATGCCTGCTGGTATTTATTGTTCATATGTCCCTATAGAGCAGCGGTTATACATCAGAAGTCCGTGGTCCTCAAGGAACGTAGAATGACTTCATGGGACCGCGAACGGGCTCCAAATCCCACGTTGATTATGAACAACAACCCGCACACGCAAACTGTATTTAAGGTTGAGCCCTAGAGCTAAATATTCTAGCCTATAAACTGCCACTGGATCGAGAGCCATTTAAAAATTGCGAAGAGATAGACTACAGCTTCATCTATTTCAATCTATCAATAGATTGAGAACACCTTCAATAGCAGATGTGATGTCAGAGTGGCCAGTGACGTCCGTGCATGCATGGCGAGCCGTATCGAGTGGCACCGGCGTGAAGCTCAGGTGCGATTCACGTCTGCACACATGCGGCTCGGTGGAGATTACCTGGTCAAACGACCTGACCCTCACCCCACAACTCAGACTGACTTCGGTGCACAGGTTGCCTGGTTGTATTCAGTCAAGGTCGCTCAGGATCTCCCGGCTACCCAGGGCAGCAGGAATAAACCCGCACACAACCTGGGCACGTGCCGTTCGTTGTCTCAACTCTATCAAAGTGAGCTGTTTTGTCCTCAAGATGATACTTTATGCGGGATCTGTTACGTNAATTGGTTGCCTACACTCTATTGAGTGTAATATCCTCAAATCAAATCTCACAGGCATTTTTCTTCCGATTCAATTGAGTATGCTTTTTTGAAATATTCTTATAGTTTACCAGTATTTTTTGTGTTCGAATTTCCCAACTGCAGGTTGCAAAGGGCAAGTCACAAATTTTTACCATCACCTCAAAAAAGGTTGAACATCTACTGCACGTAACGAAACCGTTAGAAAGCTCATGGATGTTATTTATTTCTACTACCAACCTTTTTCAACACACTACGTTGAAACATCGGTATCTTACTTTTGTGAGTATAATCCTTGCCTGCATGGAACTTAAACTGACAGCAGGGGTGAGAAAAAGTCCAAAAACACCTCAAAGTAACCAACCGTGGCGCGTGGCTTTGTTCACGACTTATTTCAATACATTTTACGACGTTTTATTAACTGAATTAAGCGAGCCTCGGACACATTCCACGTACGTATACATAGAATCATCAAGAACTGAGGTACGTTTCGCAGGAAAACTTGCACTGCCGGATTTCAGTGTTAATTTTCTGCAGTATTAACGAGGCCGATGCGAGCTATACAAAACGATGTGAACGATGTGTAACATGTAATCCTATGTTGACGGAGACTAATAATTATAAAACATTAACCTTGCTACAACTAAAAGTGATAATGTTGAATATAGATATTAGGACCATAGTTACAACTTATACTCTAGGTAACCTATTAGTGGCTCCGTAGTTTAAATGATAGCGTGATTGCCTCGTAGTCACGAGGTTCCGAGTTCGATACCCCGAGCGGGGTGCTTCCCTTGGGAAAAGAAGATCAAATACCATATTTCGAAAAAGGCGGCACCTCAGTGTGGCCTAAGACGAGCTGTTCGAACTACTCCCGAGGAATGACCTGTGCGTTGTGACCATAGGGGGGTCACATGGTACGCACGTCAGGTTCAGTGAGGTATGAAGCCGTGATCGATGCTGCGACTCCAGCATCACCGCGCTACTTTAAAGCTCCGTCGGTGTTGCGTACTGGGGACTCGCCCTTCCATGCTCTACTTTTAGATAGGGAGGGAATTCATTTCGGGTTCGAAATGAAGTATATTGGGCACGATACAGAAAAGGTTGAAATCTGAACGGCGTAGGATTCCTGAAGAGTTACGTCGCACCACTAAAATAATCTCTACTATTGACTAAAGTACTCGTACATTCGGTTTAAAAGTACTCGATTCCATAGAAACAAGGCTAACTCACGTTCTAAACACTCACTGTTCTTAACCAATCATAGTCACAATATCACAATCAAGAAACCAAAAGTGCAGGCGCTCGAAAAGTGTTGTAAAATAACCACAGAACTTTTTCACTCGCTGAAGTAGTGTGACGAGTCGGGAGCTGTGACTGCGTAAATGACTGAAGCTACGCCAACAAAGCGAGTTGTTCAGTGGCGTATGTAGTTCAGTTGTGGCTCTAAGCCAAGCCGTTAGAAATACGCATATGGGTATTAATCGGATAAATGTTGTCGGTAAAAGAGTACTAATCGTAATTTAGTGATTTCTTTTACTTTAATTCCAATTTTGAATGTTCAACAGTCATGGAATGCATGAGACTCCTAAATAAACTGGGCAGTGCGCAGTGGCATGAGCTGTATCAGGCAAAATAACTTGGGCACTAAAAATACATGAAAGTAATTGATAATGCAGTACATTTCGACGTAAATTTTTAGATGGTGACGCGCTTGTCACCGGAATGCATTGAGTAAAATATCAACAAAGAAAGTTCTTAAAATACACCAACTACGCCTAGTCATTCGTAATGCTCAACACGTACACATAAAGCATTAATAAAAGTTACAACTTGAAAACAACCGGAAAGTTGCTTTACTTTCACCCAGCGATAGCACGTCTAACGGATCGATTATGCCATGTTCCGAGTAGACATGCGATCAATGTTCCATTTCGTGTGCCGAGAGCGCCATCGTTATCAGCACGTACTCGACTTGTCTGTCGCAAGGGGAACACTATCTTGTCCGTGCCCCAGGGGCAATAACAAACATATGCCACGTGTTGGGTTTGGTAGAGTTAGCACCGCTGGAAAGAACGTGCTGGCCATCCGAGCTCCAGACCACCACTTGCGCGCCGGAGCTGCTTCTGGCCCTCGCTGCCCTGCGTATTGATCTGTGCTGCCTGCCTTCGCATTTTCGTGCACGTCTTCACGTACTCTCTGCTCTCTTTTCTCACCTACTGCTTCTTTTGCACCCCCTATCTGGTTCTTTCAGGGTGTCCTAAAAGTTATTTTACTATATCCTGCAGATTTTTTCGAAATGCTGCACTGTTTCTGGCACAATGTCGTAGTGCGAAGATTGCGATACCCTACCACTTCCGTCACCACGCGCAGCTTTACTGGCGAGCGGAAAATAGAACAAACAACGGCAACAGGAACGAGCAAGGAGCTCATTCTTGGGTTTCTACCCAATGCCCCAAATTTGAACGAAGTTACGCTGTTTCACCTGCGCAAACACTTAATAGTGGTGTGGTACTAAGCATTTCACGCGGAACTTTAAGAATTGTTAAACAAAAACCGAGCATTGACGTGCGAAATTAATTTTTCCTGTTGAAGAAAAGTATTATTGTTGCCTATCCTTTCTATATGTAATTTATTTCGTATAAATATACAACGAGCAAAAATTTAAATCTAATGTTCCCACGAACGATGAAAATTAAACTAAAAATTTTCAGTCCATTCCCGAAATCATACGTTATATTTCATACTATGCTCAATAGCCAGTACTTCGATAAAAAATTCGCATCAGAAGAAGAAGAAGATGTAAAGAGAAGAGCTGATGAGCCCGTGAGGTGACCTTAGAAAGCTCCTTGGCGCTCGTGAGGTCACTGATCGGACGCGGGGAAGGCGTCTCGAAACGACCGCGAGGGCAGCAACCTGACGATACCATCGATGCTGCAGTGTTAAATTTAAACCGTTTGAGCTCTAATTTCTTACGATAAGACTGCAGTGGGCTTTAGATGCGGAACTAGCTGCAGTTTTGTATGCATTTTCAATACTGCAGATTGCTTGTACGGAAAACTGACTGCAGTCTTGTGTATTTTTACAATATTACAGTTAGCTCTTATGGAAAACTATTTGTCGTCTTACGTATATTTGTTATAAGGCTCCAGCTCACTTTGAATTAAAAACTTTTGCAGTCATAAGAATATTTACGACGAGGTTTCTTCTAAAAGCCAGCAGCACCCTCATGAAACAAAAACAGGTATACTTTACGACGTGCTGCACATAATCCGATTAGGTTATGCTGGTAAAAGAGGTTAGTCATTGTTGACTTTTGCACCAGTTTAAATGCTTTGTAGGACTTCTGGAATAAATTAAAAGCACATAACGTGATTCACATCAGACAATTTCGTACGCTGGTGCATAACTCCAGGTGATACCTGATATTGTTAGATTAATGGGGAATGTAACATTTCAGTTAACCTGTTTACCACCAGAGTATGAGAAAATCAAAATAGGGACTTAGAGCGAGTGAAATATATGATCTCAAAGAAAAACCAGTGCTTCCCCAAAAATTACGATTTAAAACTATCCAGTTTCTTCACCGATCAAAAGACTCGTATGTACACCATGGTACTATGCTTTGTTTTATGATACATGAGCTCAATTTCTGATCATAATGAGCCCGTGTATCTAACAATTCTGAAATTCGAGAACATATTTTTCCTCGAAATAATTCTAATGTAGTTTGTGCCCTACCGAATTCTAAAATATTTGTCGCTTTTCCAGTATAGTTCAGAGCATCCAGTGTGTCAGTCAACAGTAGGGCACCGCACGTCGCCAGAGGAGAGTAGGTGGCCTGCATGGTCTCGGAACTCGCGAAAGTTTGGCATGAAACATTCGGCTGATTGGCAAATGTACTTAACGATCTAGGCAGACCTGGATCATAGGAAACTAGTTTTATTTTCATGAATTTCGTGAAAGTCAAACGTGTGTGGTATGCGCTGCTGAACGTCTAGTACTTTATTTACCGGGAAATGCAATCAATTCTGAGCAACATTCAATTCAAATTTGCCAGTAACTTTTTATGGTAATATTATCTTTGTTATACCTTACGACTTATAATAATTATTTAAAATATTTGTGACCCTAATATTATAACACATTGACTGCGATACGACCCACCGGTGGGTCGTTTTGCCCCTAGGAAGATAGCATCATCGCAACCAACGTGTTAAGCTGTTACAGTACATTTCAAATTATTTTTCACATTCAAAACAAGACTGAATCTAATGGGATATCGAATAGCCTTGCCCATGAGATGAGATCTTTTACAATAATTTGGAATGTTTTCTGAACACAAACGACAGATTTGTTAGTAGTTCAAACTCAACCTTCCGTAAACATCCAGCATCTGACCCTAGGACAACAGAATACTGTTTTTTTTAATCTGATTAAAAAATCGGTTACAGAACTGTTGAAGAATTTTAAGCATCAAAGTCCATCTCCCAATTTCCAGACAACGCTCACATGCAAGTATGATACCCAATTACGATATGTTTAAATTGGTCAAATGATCTAAGTTGGAAGATTGCTTCGAACTCAAGTAATGAAGGCTCTATTACACGATGACATGTGGTGGTAGACATATGCATTCGGCCCCCAAAAATTGACTTCGCTTCCTTCGTACATTACAACCATTATCATAACCGTTCTCTAATGTGATACTTTTTTCATAAATTCTGACGAGTACGATGCCTGAAGTATAAAACGCATATTTGGCTTTGTCCGCACTTTATGATCGTTTCATCCACCCACGCAGAAGCCCGTCAGAAGGAAAATGGGAAGCAAACATGATGCAAGAACCCTTCTTTCATCAGAAATTCTCGTACCCTAGATGCGCAGGTCTAACTCTGACGTCAGAGCCGCACCTTCGTTCGTCAGCCAACTGCACGTTTATATTTATGTCACGTGACGGGCTAGCCGGCAGAGAGCTTGGCGAGCTCTCAGCCAATCACAAAACCTGTTCAAATACACGGCCAATGAGAGACAAGTTTACGGAGGAGTGTCTCACATGACCGGAATGTCCTTTGATAACCTCTATCAGTCTCCTGACTTTCATCAAGCATGAAAGAATGATGTAAGTGAACTAGAATTCACCAATGACATAGAGATAACTGTATGAATGGCATTCGCTTCTTAGGTAAACCGGAAACGCCTCAATATTCAGACGTGCTAGATAAGCCATTAACATGCGTAGATAAGACTACTACTCCACAGGATGGGATCGTCTCTAAAAATTGAGATACGTTTAGATTTCATTACTTATGAGCACTTGGTGAACATTGGTTTGACTGAAGGGTAACAGAGCTGAAAACTGATATCACATTTTTCTGGCGATTACCGTATATGTGCAATCTAATGTGTGAAAAAATGAGTATGGTATAAATCTTCAAAGACGAGGTATGCAATAGTAACTGCGAAATTGGACTTAACAGTATTGGAAATTTAAAGGGGACTTAAATCTTCTTTGAAGTGACGCAATTTTTCAACTGGTGCCCCTTAAAAACGATGAAAAATCATATCTATTTGCGTGACAACTTTTCCTAAAATAAAATAGTGTATTAAAATCTTGGTTAACAATATTGACGTTCATTCTTAAAGGCACCGAATTATTAACTTAAATTATGAGACAACATTCAGGCAATGACTACACGGAAAACTCATGAAATTGCAATTTAATAATAAACTTAATGAGAAGTGCTCGCTTAGAAACATTCAAACGCTGGAAGAGTGACCATGTCTTGCGTACATGCACGTGCAAACCGATTCAATTTTTTGAGAATAGCTGATACTGACAGCGAATGGCCATGCTTCTAGTGGTCGATCAGTCGAAAATATCTGAGAATATATTCGCTGGGATGTCGGTAAGAAATTATAGAGGCTTAGAGGCTAAGGTACTGTAGGGTTCAGCTAAATGACCCCTGCTGGTAAAAGGAAAAGTTCCAGGGAGTCTAGTAGTAGTTTTTATTCATGCATCAGAGAGTGCCTGATAGCTGAGAGATGTCAAAAACAATACAAAAATCATCGATTATAAAAGTGATCTCATTTCATTTCTTGAGTTATTGAGCTATTGATACGTTCATTTTTCTCCTGTTGTGAATTTCAGGATATATACCACATGTATATATCCTAAATTTGGTCACTCCGTAGCAAACGATACATTTTTATCCTACATTCCCTGTAATTATGGACTTTCAGCCAAATATTTTCAAAATTAAGTATCCCCTACAAAAGCCTGACAGCAATTTAATCTGTATATCATTAAAAATGATTGATAACTGAACGTTGAAAATTACAATGCATTAAACTGAAGACGGTAGACAATGTTTTACTGCGCCTAACAACGCGTAGCGTATGTTCTGACTCTGCACATACTTCACAAAATCCTGAGAGACTTGGCCTTGGACTGTCAGCAGTCGTTAGTCAGGAATAGCTTACACTTGTCATGCTGCAGTGAGTGGAGGTCGTACGTGGTGTGCGTCGTTGCGAACGCATGTGCTGTGGCTCCCTGGACTACAAGAAACTCGATTTGCTAACGGCAGTCTAATAATTCGAGTTTGTATTTGCCGTATCACTATCACGCCCTCACAGGTATTGACGTCAAAAATCGGACTAATGTTAGCGAATGCATTTGATGGGTATGTATGTCCGTTGCAGAAATTCATGAAAATTTCATGGCAGGGCATTGTTCATTGGACGATCAAAATTTAGGCTGTAAAATATTGTGGCAAAAGAAATCAATTAGTCACGAACTGAAGTTCACAAAAGGCGTTGTGCATCTGAAACAAATAATTCTAGATATAATTTCTTTCTTTTTTTTACCCAAAATTGCCCTAATGAATGGTAAAATAATATCGGTCTGCGTTATGCCACATTATTAAGGTGCCTGATTAGCCAAAACGATTAATAGCCTAAAGTTAACTTCTTTTCAACTACAAAAACTGCCTGAGTAATGCGCTATTCAAATGTATGACAATGTGGGAATAAATACTGACATAATGGTAAAATGAAGTGGCTTAGAAAATAAACCTTGAGGTTTTGCCGTGACTTTTTTGATTAGTTTGCCCAGTCTTATTTTGTGACGAGCACACGTCGGACAGTGGGTCAGACTTTCTGACTCAGCACGCACGTGAGGCGTTGGGTCTAATTTGGTCGACCAGAAAAAGTCACTTGGCTGTCACGACAGCGCACAAAATGCAATTACAGGAGACGTTCGCAGCATGTGTTGGAGGGCCCGGGCCGCTCCTCAGCGAGTCTGGGTGTGGTGACACACTCGGATGGATCTGGCAGTGAAACCCAAATGTGCACTCATCTTTGAACTCTGCATGCTGAAATTTAAAGCCGAAATATTGCGCGTTGTGCAAGAAAACATGATAATATCACGGGGTACGAGTGATGAAGCGTCAGCGCAGAATGTTTCTTAAATTTTTTCTGACGTCATTTAGATTGAAACTGTACGTAAATGATAACTGTTATATTTCAATAGCATTTTTAAGCGCTGACGTCGTAACTAACATCTCTGGATTACTTAATTTCAAAGGTAATATTGCTAAGGTTTATATGATACTAAGCCCAGTCAGGAAGCTATTTGTTCTCTACCGTAGAGCGTGCCATTTTAGGCGTATTAAAAATTGCAATTATGGGCATGAAGTAATTTCTATTATTCAAAATAATTCGTCGCAAGAGTCAGTAAATTTTCTAACCAAAAATATCGTATGAATGTGTCAAAAAGATTCTGTTTTTATTTAACATATCAGAGGGCTATGATTAAATTGACCGTGAAAGGAGATTCGGTAAGAATGTTCACAACAGATTGGTTATTTATTTAACACTAAACGGGGAAACAAGTTCCAATGTTGTGTGAAATTTGGCAGCGATTTTTTTTACTTCTTCATGATTGTGCAGAGAAATTATGTGATGTATGTTGAACAAAATTTTTAGGAAAAACAGTGATGTCACATCCATGCCAGAGTCTGATTACAGAGAGGGAGTCTAGAAAAACTTATTATTCTAACGTACCGCAGGGGTAATTTCTCCAGCTAACCCTGTTTTTCAGTGTGCTTTATATGAGCCTGGGCTAAAAAAGGACATATCATAAGTATTGACTTGCTTATTAACCACGGCATGAAAATGATCATTTGAATAGGGCTCAACCGCCCAGACATTTTTCACCTCGTGGACATGAAGGCTTTTTTTCTAGCATTTTTGTCCATTGCATCATCTACACGAGGCGTCAAAAACATGTTGCCACACTGTGATTGATCAGTAAGTATTTCCCAAGTATCGTATAGTTAAATAAAGTACTAAGTACTGCAAAATAAAGTACTAAGTAACCTACAAATACTGTAATGTTGTTCGTTTTAAATACTGAAAACAATTCATACGATGTTTAACATGGATTTTTTAAAGGTTCAATGTGTGGTAAGACATTTTTGTGACGCCATGGCTGCATGATGTAAGAAGTTTTGCATACTCCTTCAGTAGCCGAAGAGATCTCTTTTACTTCCATACAGTATATGCACGGAATACTCAAACGTATATAAACGTACGTATCTTTCAGTATAAGTATGTATGCCAAATGCTTGTGAAATTTGCATGCACCGTCAACCAAATCATGATGCCTTACATAAAGAAGTGAAGGAGATCGCACTTCACTCTAGAATTATGCACAAACAATAACTAAATTTCACTCTTTTAAAAATTCATTAGAAGTTTTTCTCCTTCAGTAACTTCTCGAGGACCTGAAGCTGGGAGCTCAAGTGTTAACGCGCTTGAAGAGATAATAATTACTAGCGGCTTTTGAACGGAGAATTGTAACCCAACTTGAGTTAGCGTTTGAGGAACACCATGAGCTGTGTGGGGTGGCCACTGTGCTTGCCAAGTCCATGTGGCAGAAAGAACGTGACGGCGGTTGGATGAAACGCAGTTGCCGCGTCACGAGGGCGCGCTCGTGGGTGCCCTCGTGGGTTGTGAGGGTGCCAGCACGAGGGTAAAACTCATCGTCACGAGGGTTGGAAACATCGCAAGGGCAAAAATAAATCAACGTCACATGGTAAGACTCACCGTCGCTTGGGTTAAAATCAACTTCACGAGGGTAAAATTCGGCGTCACGAGGACAAAAACAACTCCACAAAGCTAGAAAACATCACGAGGGTAAAAATAAATCAACGTCACGAGGGTTAAACTGAGCTTCACGAGGGTAAGACTCAGTGTCACTCGGGCAGAAATCAACACGAGGGTACGACTTCGCGTGACGAGGGCACTCGCACGAAAGCCAAGAGAGCGTGACCAGATCAAACACCCAGAGGCTCACGTGGTGCGGGCCACAAGACAACATGGCTGCTGCTGCCCTAGTGCTTTGGTTTTCGCCTTGCACTGTGCCTTTACATGAGCTAAATTTCGTCGCTCAAGAGGGATTCATGCGAGGAATAACTAGTAGATGTTTATTTTTTTATCTGCCTTCCATTCAGCGTAAGCACATTGCTCAGAAGAAATTCATGTGAATTGTAACTAGCAAACTGTCGTATTGTGCTACGTCGATCCAACATCTATCAAATTAGGCCAGCGAATATTCATGGGTGACTCGTGTGTATTATTACACGTAGGTTCAATATGTCAGGGTTTATTTTCCCTGGACAGGATGAGTATTTATTTTTATTAAAGCTTAATAATTTTACAGCTAAGATTACACCAGAGTTAAATAGATTCATCACTGTAATGAAGCTTAGTTGAATACGTTCAGCCTTAGCGGTAATCAGGCGTTCAACAGGAACTCACGGACGTGTACGTGTGTTTATCACATGTGTATGTATGTTTAAAATTTGCATTTTCGAAACTCGCAAATCGAAAATGCATAAGTTTTTCTTACGCTTTGGACAATAGACGTTACCACCCGTTCAAAAAGCCGGTGAGAAAAACCTGTTATTTTGTACAGTATATCTTACGTCTTAAAAGATAGTTGTTTTCAGCCTCACTGTTCACACTTACATGATTATATGATAAGGGCCCGAGAAAATAATTTTCCTTTAACGTTCAAATTTATAATAGGCCTTTTCGTCAGTTCATCTTTAAGTAAGACTGCTTAGCGAAGTTGAAAAATTAAATCTTAGGTATTTTAAGCGGCGTGGCTCCGTAGAGCAGTACTTGACCAAGTAGAATACGCTAACACCGTCATCCAGTATGTGTTGTGGCAATGTAACACGTGACCAATCTAAAGAGGCGGAAAAACATTTAATTTGGTTATGTTTTC
Source organism: Orchestia grillus (assembly GCA_014899125.1). Taxonomy (NCBI): domain Eukaryota; kingdom Metazoa; phylum Arthropoda; class Malacostraca; order Amphipoda; family Talitridae; genus Orchestia; species Orchestia grillus. The sequence continues at coordinate 43,452 of VOMN01057158.1, read as the reverse complement.
TTCACCTGCAATCTTTCTCGTCCGACATAATAAGAAACACAGTTACGTTTTTATTACGTATCGTGTGTAACGATGGCCTCACCCGTGCCTATTATTAAGACAGTGACTGTATTGAATAGAACGGCCTATTCACATACGTAATAAATATTAATTACAAGCTGATTGCAAAGTGTACTTAAATTCCTCGATCAGTAAAAATTTCGGCGATAACCAATAACAGTAGTTCGCGCAACTAAATGGATTTCTATGGTTCAGCTTTTACTCTCGAACTATGTAGTGCTTACTGAAATATTTCAATCATTCCTTTGCTCAAATTGGGCAAAGACAAATCCAAAATTTGCTTTTTTATTGTATAAGGTACAGAACAATGCACAGCCATGTTCACGAATCGTGAGCTATGTAAATGATTGGTTCTTGAAAGTGAGGATATCTTCACAAGCGGCAGACATCTGCATCTCATCGTTCTGACACTTCAAGCTCGCTACGAACAGCGAAACTTCGGGGTCTCTACTGACAGCACAAGTTGAAATGGAGTATCACTGCTAGCCGGGAAAGTTGAAATTATTACTAGTGAATTATATTTCGCATTGGACTATTGGTGTGTATGTATGTGGAAAACAGCGTCAGTGAATAACTTGCTGCTGTTCCAATTCCGAGGCAATTTTCAGATTACAATGACAATTCTCCTAGGCAATTTACAGATTACTCATTTACATTCCAATTTCCAGATTACAATTTCAAACAGAAGGAAGCTGAACTATACATCCTTCTGTATCTTTTTTTTTTTAGTATGGGGCTAACAAGTTCATGGGTGTATTTTGTTTCTCACGAATATGTTACATCAACTAGTTTGAATTTCTACTACTGCTTTTTCGAAGAATTTCATGCATATTTTAAATTGTTTAATGAAAGCTCAATTCACAATACAGCATCAGGATTTGCTTTGTCATGAATATTATCATTCGTTCACGTTGTTTCTATTCAAACAATTTTCAAGTACGTCCGGCATGACATCCACGTGTTAGCATTCTATTTTACTTTTTTCTAGGTACATGGTAATTTGGAATGAGGATAACTCTGACATTAGTTGGACAGCAATTTGGCGCGTCAGAGTCCAAGTCAAACGTCGATCGCAGCAATGTCACCTAGACAAGGCTCGAAGGTGACGGTCTGCACCTACACTTGATGCCCACGAGCTGCCAAGGGGCTGCCAAGGGGCTGCTTTTATGGTCATGCCTTGACACCAGAGTGGCAATCATCACTTTGACATCGCTCTGCCATTCAGGAAGTCTGGCATTAATTTCTAGGCGGTTAGTAAGTGAAGCTTGCGCACCTTCACGCATTGTTACGAAGGAACGTAATTCGTGACTGTGCGAAAGAATTTTCGAAATTCAATGCGATGTACCATTTTCCTAAATTCTTCTTTAAATAAATTCGAGTTATAACGTTAAACATGAGCATTTTTAAAATATATATTCTATAAATAACTACTGTAGCCCACTTACACCGCAACGCACATAGACGGATAATTAATCTGCAAGAAAGTAATTCTTATTAGAATTAAGCATTATTAATAATATTTGACTATCAGAAACGAACTTTAAATTTAACCTGAAGTCTCACCTTTTCGTGGTGCTCAAGGTCGGAGTGGCTCGACGAATGACTGCTTTTGGTCCAGTTGGTGTTGGGCACTTCGAGGAGGGAGAGGGAGGGGTCGGGGGGCTCCTGGTAGCTCCCCCTCAGCCCGGTCAGGTCCGTGTCCATGATGTAGCCCGTCTCGGGGGTGGCGGTCCCCGAGGGGCCCTGAGACCTCGGAGGAGTCGTACCGAAGTCGTCCCCCTCTTGGTTTACGAGGGGGTGATGCTCGACGGTAGATCGGTCACTCGACATAGTGTTCGCAAGTTCTCACTCTAAATTTTATAGGATCAAGAAAATTTGGGACTTGGCTGACGTTCTGCGAGTGCCTGATTCACAATATGATAAGTATGGTTAGAAAAGATGGACCTCGTACAACTCTGTCATCGATAAGAATTATCAATGGTAATTTGACTCATTTCAGAAGCATAAAACTTTATGTTAGGAAATTTTCTAAGAGGGAAGTCATATCATTTTAGGACAACCTATATTTGCCCGAGACGCACGGTAATTAATTGTTTATTTAGTTCTATAAACTAAAATTTACGGAGGAGCTTAGAACTATCAGCGAATACTAGAGGTACTAGTGCTTGACGCTGCATTCGACTTCTTAAATCCATGGCGGACGATGTGATTTTGCAGTGTTCATGAACAGTTTTTTTTAAATTCCCAGTTTTTGAATGTGAAAAATGCGTCGAAGGAGTACAGTTTTCACATCATTTTGTATGTATGACTTTTGTGATGAGCTTAGTACTTTTTTAACAGCTGTCAATTCGATGACTTGTGAGATGGAATACCAGCAAGAACAATGTTTCCGTGATGGCCGTAATTAATTTTTCTGCCTTACATTTCCTTGGTACGCTGAATAGTTTCACCTCGCAAAGAGCTGAATATTTGAATTTGAATTAGTGTATCATTAGAGACTTTATCAGCTACCACGGATGCGAACGAAAGCCTGATGTCGAAAGCCTGTGCCTTCAACGTGAAATCAAATGTATTTAAATATACTCTATGAGTTAGGCCTCCACGTTGTTGAATTCTGTCTGAAAATTATGAGTAAAATATATGCGAAATATTCATGAATTCCTTGATATCACGGCATGGGATTTGAATAGATGTCATGGAACTTGGGTATACGGCATGGGACTTGGCATTCGGCAAGGGACTTATGTAAACGGCAAAGGACTTGGGTATAAGGTCTGGGAATTAGGTACATGGTATGAGATTTGGCAATACGGCATGGGACTTGGGTACACCGCATGGAACTTGGGTATACGGCATGGGACTTGGGTATACGGCATGGGACTTGGGTATATAGCATATGACTTGGGTGTACGGCATGGGACTTGGGGATACGGCATGGGACTTGGGTAGAAGCCCGGGTAGAAGCTCGCTTCTGTCCTTGTATTCTATTCTCCAACAACGCTGGAAGTGCCTACGGGTCTCAACAATGACGTGAGAGTGCGACTGCACCACAACAGACGTAAAACATGCAAATTAAATTATCGCAAAGTATCGAGCTCTGGGATGTCATTCTCTGTGCATCAAGTGGGCATGGAGGTCAAACAACAGCTCAGTCATCGTCATATCGCGTGAAGGAATAGCAATGCCTATGCTCAACAGCGCTATTTTGGTCCCTGCTTTTGGTAATTGAAGTTGGCTTCTTTTATTAGTGACAGACTAGCAACTGCCAATGAACAAATTCTTCACGTCTCTCTCACGTGTTCAGCAAATTTTGTAAAGAAATTTGACTGTTAGTCATCGATTCCGCACCCAGGAATAGCCATAAAAAGTAACCAAAATAATCCTTACTATAATTTTGTAAGACAGTTCCAAGTAGATTTGTTCACAAGAATTTTTTTTTGTAAAAAAATACGAACGTGAGGGGGCAGCAGTGTAAAGTCAGAATGATTTATAACTAAAATTAAATAAATAACAGGAATATGATAGTGCATCATCAATTGACACTTGCCAAATAAATCGTTTAAGTAGTGTTAATTTGCTTACAGTGCTTCATATATAAAAATTCTCATCCAAACCTAAGATCAAAAAACGACGCATAACAGCGCAATTTAAATCAAACGATGGGGTGCTCATACGACTGAGGACGCGTCTAATGAATTTTTCAAAACTTAATTACCATGCTAAATATTACTGGCAGGATGAAGTCAGTATAGCAACAATCTTCGATGACCAGTAACAACACCGAAAGACACAACATGATTCACGTATGGACTTGAAGGAGAGTTCGGGTCGCAAAAAGCAGCAACAACACTAAAACAAGCCTATTGAGACCAATGCCAGGTGACGTTGACGTCGAGGAACTAAAAGAAAGTTGTTTTAACGTCAGTTCAGGAGTTATTCCAACGTTAACGAGAAGAAATCACGAGCACAACATCTTTCCACCGAGTAAGACCCGATCTGTCGCCGCTGTGAGGTAACCATTGGAGGAAGAGGAGCTCGGGAGCTGTGATACGAAGCGAAAATGACTTACTAGAGTGCGATCTCAGCCGGCTGCGTTGTAGCAGGAGGAGGAGCGAGCTGGGCGCTGCTGGCCGACCGCCAAGAGGTTGCCCGATGCATCCCGTCATCTGCCTAATGTCAACTGTGTTCCATATCGCAGAATTTTATTTAAAACAAAGTTTTTAATCTTCATTTTCGACTATTGTGTGTTGTTTCTATAATGATCGTTGGAAATTATTTAATATTTGATCCCAAACGCCAGGTGGGGTTTATTGAGGTTCGGTGCAGTAATCTACCTGTACGTGACGAGGGCGTCGTAAGAAATTTGGATTGAAGCAGGGGAACGCCCGTCCGAATTGATTGATTATTTATCGTGCGCTCATTACTCCTGTTTCCACTGTTTTCAATAAGAACGATGGATAGCAGTTGATTAAACTATATTCTCAGGTGGCGGCGTGCGCACATAATAAGTGCACAGCCATACTGGAGTTCAAATGTAATGAGCGTAAACATTATGAAGTAAACATTTCAGTTGATTCACTGAAAATACAGAATTTTTGAAAGGGCTCTACAATAGGTAAAAAGCGCGGATAAAACGAAAAATTAGATGGCAAATTCAGTTTTCATGTTTGCTTTGTTTTAAATATATAACCGGTTGTTGTGCGTAGCAAGAAATAAATGAAGTTTACGAGTACAAGGTATTAAAATATATTAGGTGGTAAAGTATATTAGGTATGAAATTGCATTAGATAAAGATTATAATTCCGAAAATAGAAAATCATGAGGTTTGGTTTAAGAGCTAAAATGGATATGAATATGATACAATATTAATTAAGGACAAGAACAGTGTCAGAGAGTGTGATTTGGATAACTATAGTAGAGTTGGCAATAAGACAAATGCGTGATGTTAGAAAGGAAAAAAGAAGGCATGTTTCGCACTTCATAAAATTTTAGGACCCATATTGTATAAAGCTGATAGGAGTGCAATGTTGCAGCTGTCACGTCTCTCTACAGCGGGTAGAAAGCTGCTAATGCCGTCAAATAACATGTCTACAGCGGGTGGAAAGCTGCTGAATCTAGTCAAATAACAAAGCTGCTGAATGCAGTCAAATAGAATGTCTACAGCGGGTAGAAAAGCTGCTTAATGCCGTCAAATAGAATGTCTACAGCGGATAGAAAAGCTGCTGAATGCCGTCAAATAACATGTCTACAGCGGGTAGAAAGCTGCTGAATGCCGTCAAATAACATGTCTACAGCGGGTGGAAAGCTGCTGAATCTAGTCAAATAACAAAGCTGCTGAATGCAGTCAAATAACATTAGAATTTGATGAAAACGATACCGGAAAATAACAAGTATCTTTATGTTCAAGAATTGCACCGCAACAGTGACAATGATTTTTCTTTTTGATGTCTTCGATCTACAATCGAATCTTAATGGTGCTTACGATAATCGACTTTTTAAATATCCAATTTGGTGCTTGAGTCCCACCAATAAACCGAAAGAATTTTGAGTGCGGGCAGCTCATTCAAAAAAGGGTTTTATTATGCATGACTTTTTGGATAAAGTTCGCTTTATGTTCGTGACTTCCGGATTCATGTTATTTATGGTCGCAGGCCGCGAATAAATATGCACAGCCTAAGGAACTAAATTTTCTCTCCCGAAAACACACATGTTCACGGAAAAAGTTAAGCATTAAGGAATTTTTGTAAATATTCAATGCCAAACATAAAATTAATTGTGAATTATATTATGACTTTAAAAAGGGATCATATTCGATTGAACCCACCAGCCACAGAAACTTTATTAATGTAGGACGAGAGTAAAGCATAATTGCATAGTTATATGATTATTAGATAGGTATAATTTTTTGAGCAAAATTTTTGAACGGACTCAATTAACTTAACAGCCCTTTCGTAGCAAATCTTTTCAATCATCTTTTTTTTAAAACACCACTGATATTTGGGTAGGAAAGAACTTATGTCAATGGTGGCTTTATGAACACCAGAATAGATATTATATCGAATCTTTGAAGAGATACAAACTGAAAAAATTAGTATGTTAGGAGCCATGCCATTCAAAACGGAGGTTTTTGTTTTCGAGTCATTTCTCTTTCAATATGCTCAATTCATCAAATTTATGCAGTTTACTACTAAAAGTCAAAGAAAATAGTAATTTGCTTGTAAAAAACGTAATTGGAAGATTTTAGGGGAAACATTTTTAATTTGAAATTTCACTCCTTGATCATAGTGCGCATTAAATCTATAAATATCTTCGATCAGTTTCATTATTTTTAAAGTTCGCATTTCTTAAGATAAATACTATGATATGTATTACTAGCTTGTGGTATCGCAATCTACTTTGCGTTCAGAAAAATTGTCAGCGCTATTAAGCCCCTGACACATTTTTAAGTGAAATATGAGTTAATTTAGAGATATTCTTTGTACTTAGGAAACAAATATAAGTTCTCCAGTTATACTTTACTAAAACATGAAATATTCCCTCTGGAGTTTGTAGTCTAGATACCGGTACGGAAAGTTCAAATAATTTCAAATAAATTTTTTCCCTTCTTGAAGTCATATATCAGTACCTTGCGAGCATAGAAAATGGTTTCTCACACGTTCACCAGCGAAACAATGCCATGCACAAATTAACTTAAACACTACCGAAATTTTCAGTACGCGATTTTAATTGCAATTCAAGATTTTTAAGTTAAATTTGAGTAGGAAAAAAGAGTGCGTTGTATTTGGCTTTTACCTTCATTCCATTCGTAGGAACAAAGATTTTCGAAGAGTTTTAGTTTATGACCATTCGTAGATTTTAAGCGTTGGAAATTTTTTCGAATACCTTGAATGAGTGAGCGTTCTATGGCATCGAGCATTTCAATCCGTGATGTGAGCCGCACAAAACACGGAATGTACGTACTGCCCCGCCAGGGGGTTTGAAATGGTCTGCAGTTCACACGATCGCACATTGGCGAAAGGGATGACAGTCGTGTCGGAAATAATTTCATGATAATATTGTATAAGGATTTCATTGGTATGTACATAGATTTTTACTTCTACTAAAAATAATTAGCTCGAGAAGAAAGCGCCGAAGAAGTGTACATTTCTTATGAAAAATTACGAAAAAAATAGATGAATAGAAGTCAGTGGAATGATGAGTTTATACACATTTAAAGGGGAACGGGCATAAATTTATCATAGTAATAATGATTCCATTGTTTAAATCCACTCTCAAATAAATTAGCTTTAAATAATAACTGCTAAAAATAGATGTACGTAATTTTGAATATATATCATGGTGGAAAGTCTTTAAATTTGAGTTAATTTAAATTCACCAATTGTTGTTTTACCCCCGAAATAGATGGATATATGCACGCGAATTTGAAATTGAAAGTAAGCAAAAATTGAACAATCAAGTTCACGCGAAGTAAAACTTGAATTTTGTGAAATTTTAAAACACAAATATTTTACTTCGAAATGACCATCGTAATATTCTATCATATCACTGTTGGTTCGAGATGGATGGGCGGCGGAAATTTTACTTAAAAGTTAGTACAATTTTAACAAGAATGTATTACAGTAACTATATTTGTTTTGTACAGTAAAGGTCTGATGATGGCGGATGATGATGTCATTTAATCACTATATAGTCATGGAGTGATATGTATCGAGAGTATTTTTAAATTGGAAAAAGACCATAAGTAGTAATGTATTAAAGACATGATAAAATATTGAAAACCGACTCTCCTAACAATTTTGTTCAAGCCAAGTGTAAGCCAAATACAACGAATAAGTTGAAGAGTTCATATGCGCAGTAGAATCGCTCACGAAATTTTTGTACAAATTCAGCTGACGCTTAAGGATAAATTCAGCTGACGTTTAATGATAAACAGCTCACATTTTCTGCAATGTAATATTAAGAAACTCCACAGTTTACTAAAAGGATGTGAGTACATCAGGGATGATCTAAAAATGAGATAAACAATAAAAGCGATTGACACTGTTTTTCTTCTCTACTTGCGTTTGACTACACAGAAAGTTGTGCTGCCAGTGCTGTCACTAGTTGTGTATCGAAGGCTAGTGTCCTAACTATTGATTATTTTCTGTCGAGTTTTTTGAAAACATTATATTGTGTCAGTGTAGCAATTCTGTACCGAAGTTCTGTCACTCCAGCGAAGTTGCAGTTAGTGCCGTCCGATGAAGGTCTCAGCTAAAGCGTGCATTCAACAGCGCCGGTTTCTGCAGCTACACAGAAAAGCTCTTGAGCGTCGTCGTTCTGGGATACTTTGAGCTGCAAGAACGTAAGTAGAATTATTTTTTTGCTGCTCTATTGGTTTCAATTCGATCATAATAAGAATGTGTTTATAATACTAAACACCTAATTTAAGAAATAATTTTCATATTATTCACATTGGTTAGCATGTGATTTATTGGCAGATGGCAGGGCAGTACGTAGAAACTTCGATTTTATCGATTCATGCCTAGCATAGTCCAAGTAATAATTATCTCTATTGAGCTCAATTCAATTTCACATGTGTATCTCGCTGAGCTTTTGGAGAAATGCAGCAAGCACCATGAGAATATTGTACCAAGGGTGTCTTAGTTTGGTAAGGGAATGCTCGCCACATTCCAGCGAGAGACGAGGTTCCCGCTCATTTTTACGTATTTTTATTGACGTATGTAAATTTTATTGATGTATGTAAATTTTATTGATATATGCAAGTACGTCTGAACATCTGACCCCTGACCACCTCATTTTGTACCTATTACATAAGCCAATAGAAAGATTGGGAATTCAGTAATAATGGCATCTGGGGTCTGTGAATCACGTTTTATACCTAATCAGTTTCACGCAGTGGTCAAGCATTAGTCAACATATTGGCTCCGAGTGCAAGTTTCCCCTTCTACCTATTGCGTAAGCCAATCGAAAGATTTAGAATGCACAAAAGCTTTGGCCTTCGCTGAACTTCTCGATTGCTTTTTATGAGTGACGACAATAAAAGTAGAGAGAGCTGTGCGGCTCAGTGTTTGATTTTTTACGCGAGACACTAGTTTCTCTTCAAGAAGAAATGGCCTCTCTGGTTAATACATCGAATTTCATCGAATTAGAGGCATTTGAGTCGTACCAGGAGGGAAATCGTTATTTACCCGAAATTAAGAGGAGAGCGTCAAGGGTCAGACACGAGTAGCCAAAGTTATTTCAGGATCGGAGGCGATTGGTAAACTCAGCTTTGAAACGTTCTTTTTTGCTGGTAAGCTTACAGACTCGTGAAGAAATTTTAATGCCAACTTTCAATTTTCTTTGTACTGCTGCAGGTTGGTGATATTTGAGATAATTTCGACTTCTTTTCATTGTGCATGTTTGATTGCAATGGTCACACCGATGCCCATGTAGAATTAAAGATTGTACTCAGAAATGGGGAACGGCATTCAGCCATGATTTCACCGCAAATTAGTTAAATAATTTAATAATTATTAAAGTTGTATTCTGACGGTGATATTATCTTTTTAGTACTTACTTTTGAATTATAAATAGAAGATGGAAACTATTTTAACCGAGGACCTCTTTTTGGAGACCTCTTTTGCTTTTTTTCGGTCGATGAGTGGACTGTCGAAGCGTAATTTCACTCCAGAGACGTTAACACAATTGGTTTTGTTCCCTCATGCATCTTTCAAGTTGTGTACAACGCGCATTCAAGTTCGACAATTTGACCAACTTGGCACTTACGCGAGAGAGCGCTAACTTTTCAAGTTCTCGTCCGCCTTGTAATATAAAACAAAATTTCACGTACCATAACCGTACAACTTAAGCGTTGATTTAGGCAAGCCAAATTTATCACCATTACAAAGTTTCGCAACTTAGCATTTCAATACCCACGTAAATTGGAACAGTGGCATGCATGCACGTCTCCTTTAAAATTACTGAAATCTCTTAGCTCGTGCGAGGAACAGCGTCAGTTGATAAGGACTAATATTATGACATATTTTTAGCGCGTCAGGTCGAATGAACGACCAAGTTGCGTCTGCGCAGAGTTCTATGCTTCATGTCAGCTGACAGATCACTTATTTTTGAAACGACTTGAGTAAGTCACTCGTTCTGTATCATGAGAACGAGACAATGTCTGAGTCGGATATGAGAACTTCCTTTTTTGTGTGCGTAATTTGGCATTGTGAGACATGATCCTTCCTATAATGGATGAAAATTCAGTACTTTAATAATAAGGAAATTAAAATTGTCGGTATGAGCCCTTTTCCGTGCGTTGATTTATCCGAGTGGAGTGTTCGGCTTAGTATGTTGATATTCCAGTGCTTCAAAATATTTCATGGTAACATGAAACTATTCTGGGAGATACTTTCTCAGCATGTGGTGCAAAAGAAATGAGTTTTTGAGTTTCGAGATTAAAATGTTCGACAGTAGAGGTACATACATGAGTTCGTACAATGTGTCTGATTGCGCCTCAAAATATGTCGCTACGACGCAAGATCATTCTAACGGCCTCATCTGGACGAAGGTAAAGAGGCGTGCCGACTCTCACAGCCGCAATAAAAATGATAGGTTGCCGGGACACTGTGCGGCCGCTCAGCATGCAAATGAAGCAGGCATATAAGATAAGGACCGCACACTTCACGCCCTCGCTAGCACTTTTTTACGGCCGAATAACCGCAATTTGCGCTGCGAAACGCTGTTGCAGAAGGCGCTAAAGCCGTGCGATGATTAACGTCTTTGTAATGAACGCGCCGTGTGATGAATGTTGAGGGAGTTTACGTAAAGATGGAAATGAGTTCCACGAGAGTAATTCCCATTGCATACATTGATGACCACCGTTAGAGATTTATAGCAACTAATGGAATAATTGGGGCTCTCATTGATTTATGCGACGAATAACGTAAAGCGGGCACGTCAGGACTCACACGAGAGGATTTTAATTGTCTGCTTGAGAGTCGAGGTGGAGGAGGCCTACCGTGTGAATGCGTCCGGGAACATGAATAACGGCTTCCAGGGAACGTTTTAGTGCCTTCGTTAGGAACCCACGATATTCTTTACAATTCAGCTCAACTTGCCAATTTTTTGTTCTCCATTTTGACTTAGAGAATAAGTCGAATTCTTCATTCAAAGCGTGAGATTTAACAGCATTTATTTATTATGAACAACAGTAACAGAGTAAATATTCGTTTTACTTTCTTTTAGTTTTAATTTGATTAGCAAAATGTAAGTTTTTTACCTTTTCTGGTATGATGCACATATAAATATAACGGTGCAATGATGAAATTCTCCTAACTTCTTGACAGAACACGAATGATTACCTCAAATTTTGGTATGCGAAGTGAACATTTATGTTGATTTAACCACCTCTCACACAAGCAGCGTCCGAATGGTCTGACCCATTTTTTGGCGTAATAAAAACTTAAATAAAGTAAGCAATGATCAGAATAACTTTCATTTCATAAAACTGTGTATAATACAATTTCGTTTAACACTTTGACTACGATTCTCCACGCAGGTAAAATTACATGCCTACAAATATCTCTGAATGAATTTAAAAATGAAGAATTTTGGTTTCACAAATTTAGTTACTCTAGTAATTTTCTTTCTAATCAGAACTAGCATCTTCGATTGGTGAACACGAATTTGACGAAAACTTGAAAATTTGTAGATGATCGCGATCATCTAACCTAACATTAGGTTAGGTTAGATGATCGCATGTACCATATATGACCCACTTCGGAATCAACGTGTTAAAACACGAATGAAAGCTATGAGACGGAGTGTTCGAAACGTAATATGAACTGTTTTCTGTGCTTTTTCACGAGTAGAAAATTTATCTTTTGTTGTTTGGCTCAGAAAGTTGTAGAAGATATTTGGAAGTATTTTTCCTTATTCGTTTTCACGCACTCTTTTCAAGTCAATGAAATTTCTTAAGCTCCTTCTCTTCATTGCTGGTTTGGATTCTTGGCACATTTGTCTGTTGAATACGAGTCTCTAGTTTATGCTAAATAATTTGATCATTCTCTCTCCCCCTTCGTGTGGCAGGATTTGTGGAATGGATTAGTTGAAAGCAGATATACTAACGTTTCTGTTCACACATCGTGTTTACTGGTATTTTCCCTTCTAAATATTCATTCACTACGGAATTTGAGTTTTTGTAAACTATTGTAAATATTGTGAAAATTTACGGTACGATGCATTATTGATTATTTATTTTGACATGAGAAGTTTCTGGGGAACAGTTGAAGGCCCGCCGCTTCGTAAAGATTAGTAGTAGTAGCATTAGTAGTGGCATCATAGTTTGCAAGCGCAGCGTAACTAAAGCCGCATCTCTCTGAAAGTCAGGTAAGGGAAAAATGTAAGGATCATTATAGAGAACTAAAGGCATAAATTAATTGAATTACCTTCATAGTGTATACAGCTTTCTTACCTACAGGAATGGACTGAACAAAAAGCGCTTAATTATGCGTGCGTTCACACATTTGATAATTTTATTGTCAAAATGATGTTTAGTTAGTGTGGTAAATTTTTAAGTGGAGCACTAGACCAATAGATAATTGAATTTTCTAGTCGGAATAGGAGCGGATATCCTTCAGAAACAGATTTTACTCAGCAACTTTATCGTCAAGAACGGAATCAGCAAGCATACGTTACAAATAAACACCGATACCCTAAATTTCAGAATATCGATAACCAAATTTCAGAATATCGAGACCCTAAATTTCAGAATATCGATACCGCAAATTTCAGAGTTAAACGTTGTTGGGCATCCACGATACAAAATTCTGCAACCTGATTATTCGAGAGACTCACTGAAAAGGGTCACGACTGAGTAGTCTTCAAACGATTTCGTTACAGACTATGATTAAGTCATATTGATGCGAATACTACGGTGACTAGCTGTTCGCTGCTCACCAAATTGCATAGGCCTCTGCAAATTGGGGTCATTTGACCGCTTCGAGAGCAGCGACCACTTCGTCGTTGGAGCAAAATGTCTTCGTCTGAGCCCTGTTTTTAAGCAGCTGTCACTCTCTTCTTATGAAGTCGTTAAAGAGAGTTGACAAGTTAGCGTTGGGACCGCATACTGTGCGTTATGGAGCTGTGTCCCCGAGGCTGTGGGAGAACAAGTTTTGGGCTATCTACCGTGCTACCCTAACACGTTCCCACCGATTTGACCCACGGGTACACCAGTGAAAGAATTCATTCCACTGTTACGTAAGGGATTGCTTGTGTGCCGCACTCGTGGATTACTTACGCTTAAAGAGAACCCTCATGTATGAATATTAAAACAACTAAAACCATAAATCCTAGTATTGAGAGTGAGCAAACGTGAATGAAGCATGTCAAACTTCAAAAGTCGAATTAAAGTGTTTCCGAATTCCAACCTAACCTTGCTATGGAACAACCTAACTATGGAGCCACGTAACGCAGGGTACGACTACACATAAGAGAGGAACCAAAAGTAAACGGAATTGTCTTATACGATTTTATTCAATTATTGTCGCATGTTTATGGAACATTTCGAAAGTTCTGACTTGAACGGTATCGAGAAGGTAAGTTTGTGAGCCTTATGTCAAGTTATCTCGACCGCGTGTAGCTGTATTTTTGATACACCGCACACTCGTCAATACATTTAATTTGATTCCTTTTACGTTCCTTTGATGGAGTTTTCGTTAGAGACCGCACCCTGTATTGCTCATAAAGAGTATTTTTTATATCATACCACTGCAATTTACTCCTACCTATTAATTTGTAAACTTCAAAATAAACCGTGGTACTGGAATCATTCATTTCCTCCATTTCTTTTTTCTTATAGAGGTGAAAGAGCAAGGAAAAAAATATGCTTAGGAGTTGGAACATGGCGTCGGAGGAATTACAATTTTATATGGGCTCAGTAGAGATCAGAATCGGTGGGTTGTTGGTGTAGTCTCAGTACAATATTTACCTAGTTTCTTTCAAAACATCCTTCTCAAATATGCACACACATAGGTCTCCCATGATTTTGTACATTTGCCGTCAACTAAATTATTTCATTAAAATTTCAGATGAAAGCGAACGCTTCCCAGAACACCATGACTTCACTCGAGCGTAGTTGAGAGGGAATTCTCACTGCGTATTCGATTCATGGGAAACTTGAAAAATGTAAACAGACGATTTCAATCTTTCAATTTTCAACAGTTCACTTTCGCAAACAAGAAAAAATTTATCTTGAAAATAAATGTGATTGACGCGAGCTCATTTCTCTCAATGAACGGACACAACTTGTGGGCATCGCGCTCGAGACTAAACGGTTGCTTTTGAAGGGAGTTTGGTGTCGCATGGTAGTGCGAGTACAGAAGGTTTGCTTGCATTAGTATGAGGACCTGCTGATCCTCCTAGAGGTCGTGAGAAGCATAGCTTATGCTTGGCTTAGTGTTAGCCTCTCCTTGGTTGTTTCTTACGAGGTTGTCGTAACTGTGAGATTTTAATTATTGATGATATCATGTTAGAAATTTTTTCCCACGAGCCATTTCGTATTCATAGTTTCGCGCCCTCTAATTGATTAGTGTTTATAGCTTTACGAGAGAATTGGACGAATAATAGCGTCAGTGACGCAATTACTCTTAACCGTAATTGTAGCTGGTCACTTTGTTATGTCACTTTGTTATATAGTGTAGATTTGCATCAGGAAATTAAGCATGACCTCTTCGGTTGTCTAGCGTGAAATATTTTTTACCCGTCAAAGTGGAAGACTGATATAAGAGTTTCAAATAGATTGAAAAGCACCATTCTTGATGCCGGTATGCAGAATTTCTCATGGAAGCTGTGACAACTATAAAACATTGATTTTTCAGAAAAATTTTACCTGATCTTCAATTATATTCATGAGATGAACTAAATTCTGTTCTCTCCTAACGCTTCAATCAATATTTTTTCATTTGAAAGACGCTCCTGGTAAATAACTTGTAGCTCACGGGCCTGCCACCTCTGACACGTGTGGGATCCTGACGATTAAATGTAACTTCGCAATTTGGTGTTCGCATTTAGCAATAATTTTGCGGCACTTTGATACGCAGCGTACGTCAGCCAAACTCCTGCGAGCTTTGAAACTCAGACCGACGGCGAATACAAATAGAAAATGTTCTTTTAGAGTATGAACTCCACTCTATCACACCTTTACCTTTTTTCCTGAGGTGCGGATGCATTTATTTCTTCTCTAGTTCTCGCTATTCATCCTTTTCCCCATACAAAACAGTTTTAAGGAATCGAGACACGCCTCGATCAGGTGGATTTACTACCTGTGAGTAACGTTCAATCACGAGGCTCAGTACAATAAATTTTAAAGGCGTGCGAGGGAAAGCCATTTAGGTGAGCAAATTTAAAACAGTGTTGGCCGCAGAAACGTTCAGTTCTGGGAGAGGTTATCCCTAAAGTACTTTTTTTGTGTCCGGCCGACATTGAATTTTTATTTAAATTGAATTGCTTTCATTGACATAGTCCCACGAGCGGGCATTCAAGGCTTAATTGTACAAGTTGCAGCTGATGAGGGATTCTAGAATCGAAACGATATTTACCGCCGCCATTAAAATGCTATCGATCGATACGCCAACATCGAAGTTCAGGTTTCTCATTAACGTAACTAAATCGGCAAGAGACAAACAAATGCGTATGTATTTCGTTTAACGGATCTAAAAATGTTTCCCATAGAAAAAATAAATGATTTTGGAGCCTGTAAACAACGAGGTGCAGCCTAAAATCATAAAGGGTCAGTTCGATCTTAAACTAGACATACTTATAATTAACTTTTTCGAAGATCTTCCTTCAAGTCGTGTAGAATTTCAACGAGCGATCGCTTTTTGCTTTGCAGCAGATTAAAATTATTTGACATTCTGACATGCCGTGAAATTCTTGTGGGTCTTGTGATGTTACTCGACTAAAGTTTACTCCTAATGAGCGGGGGTGGACCAAACTTATGTCTAAGAAAGAATGGTATGGATGCGAGTGATTAAATTCAGGAACAACTTTGCACGGGGTGCGTAAAGTAATTACCCAGTTGCCAACTTCGCTTGCTGAGTACTACTTCACTGTAGTTTTGGCCACAGTTTTTGGGAAAATTGTGCTTTTGTTTTTCTGCCTGACACTACACTCTGACTGTGGTTTTCGTACCTAGGGAGAACTTGTGGCTTTATTATGGGGAAGGCGAGACAATTATCGTCTGAAATTATAGCCCAGATTTCAAATTGGTTCTTCAAAGTAAATAATGTGATGTTTTTTGTATTTGATAATCTTCGGCGATGTATTAATCTACTAAAGAATTTAATCATGATATTTTAAGACATATCTGCGACTACATGCATGAATAATACCGCTGGAAAAAAGTACTAAACACACGACTGTCTTTGAAAATAACAAGTTATAGGTTATAGGTTTGTATCGAGCTGGTAAATCGTTCAGAGAAGTGTCTCAAATGATAGCCATGAGACTTACGCATGTGCAAAGATTAATTGCTGAACGGAAAAAGACGGTGAAATACAGTCATTCAGAGGTAATAGCGTCAAAGCTAAAATTCCAAATACGTTCTCCGAACTAATTGGTGAAAGCAAGCCTGTGGGAAAGTGTTCAGCAGTTGACTAACCTGTTCAACGAAAGTCGTAAGAATTCTGTTTGCACCAATGCGAGAACTGACAGAAATGAGCACAAGGAGTTGCACCACCACTGCGGTCAGCCATTGGTCAGTAAAACTAATCAACGGAACGGCTCAAACTTGCGAAACACCGCAAAAAATAAACTGTAGAGCAATGGGAATATTATTATATACACGAAGAATTTGGTGAGCTTTCATTTAAGACTAATTTGAAGTTTCTACGCGCAGAAGGTGACAAATCAAATTTAAATTAGCTCAGGGTAAAAATTTCCTTGGGTTTGTTCAAAGCAGTGTCGAGATCCGCACTCTGGTCAAATTACAATACTTTTAAGATACACTTTTCTATTACTTTCACAATTAAGATCACATTTATTTTACGCGTGGGTATAATTTTACAATTCATACGAGTATATTCGTAGCTGACAGTAATTAGGAACACATGCCTTATAAGGTACTTACTAACTTTCAAGTTTGTTGAGCAGTTTCCCGTCGTTCTAAAATGATAGCTAATCTAGTTTTCTTTCAAGAGAAGGGGCAAAAACAAATTTTATAGTCCACCAAGATTTAGCTTTCTGCTCATTAGGAAGCACTCTGAGGCCTCGGATGCCACTCTCCGACTTGGGATTGACGGCATCTCAGTATCGTGTTAACATGAAGTTTCGTTGATACAAGTCAATGCTAGACGACAACTGGCCCACAGACAACTTCTTCGATCTTCGGTCGCTAGCCTGCTGTATTTTCTATTTATGTTTTTCGGGTGAAGCAGGGGTCATTTTGTATCATGCCAATTTCTGACAAGAAAACTTCTCGCGCTAAATCAACGAGGATGAAGTTATTAATTAAGATTTTAGCTTGGTCTCTTCAACACGGCAGTCCTATGGTTCCTTGACATGACAGAGGAAGATGGCCGGCGGTCACATAAAGGTCTATACTGTTCATTCGCGATAGCTTAACGATAACAAATTCGGGAGCAGACTACTGGCTCGTACCTCTTGATACGTCTTATCTCATATTACAACGGTGGGAAAACTGTGGGAATGCTCTTTATGTCTAGTGACGTAATTGAAATGTCTTATACAGAACACTCATTCTTTGGCGCGGAAGTGACGACTAACGAATTGTTATCATGTCATTTTCATCTAATTTAACACAGGTCGCCACCTTCACATCTGACTAGGTTTCGATTCGTTCATCAAAAAAATGCTTTCTTCTTTTCAAAACACGCGATTTCTTTGGAATTGCTTGGACGCGTGTCTTTCTGCAATTCCCTAACTATTATTTTTGCATTACGTACTTCATTAAGAGTTTTCCAAGTAGAAAGTAACAATATAATGCAATGAAGTCCTATGTAGCTAATATAAAATTCAAATTCCAGATATACTTTTTCTGCAGGCATTTCTTATAGAATCCTTATGATGAAATATCTTTATTAACAGGCCTGTTCCATATGCTTTACTCAGAGCCCTGTGGTTATAATTTGAACTGTTTACGTAGTGGCCCTGTTGAGAACGAGCCTTCCCCTCTTCTGGTATGTCTTACTGAGAGCTGTGAACTGATGTATACGCCATTAGTAATAGGGATAAAGTTCTGTACTGAGAGCTGTGAGCTGATGATGTATACGCCATTAGTAATAGACATACAGTTCTGTACTGAGAGCTATGTGCTGATGTATACGCCATTAGTAATAGGGATAAAGTTCTGTACTAAGAGCTGTGAGCTGATGATGTATACGCCATTAGTAATAGACACACAGTTCTGTACTGAGAGCTGTGAGCTGATGATGTATACGCCATTAGTAATAGGCATACAGTTCTGTACTGAGAGCTGTGGGCTGATGTATACGGCATTAGTAATAGACATACAGTTCTCTACTGAGAGCCGTGGGCTATGTATACTCCATCAGTAATAGACATGCGGCTTACTATTCTGTCAAGGTTGTGGCTTTACTTTTATGTATGTCTGATTTAACCTTCCATTTGTCTGGTAACATGTAACTTGGTAAGAAATATTCACTTTCGACTTCGTAATGATGGGATGACTTCAGATGAGGATCATGGACACCTTGGTAGAAATTCTTCATTCCACATTTTCATGTAAGGAAAAAATTCATTTTCGATATATGTAGAGTACATGTTCTAACATGCAAAACTTACGTACATGATGTTGTAATTTAATATAATTCGTATCCAAAGAACTTGAAATACCTTCACCTGCCTCAAGCCTAAATGAAATTACTGACTTTCCCAGTTTGATGGAGCCTATTTTGTGATGCCAAAATTAAGGCAGTCGCTAATGTTATGCCTGCCCAACTACCGTGCGTGTCAGTGGAGCATTAAGCCGCTGGCTGGCAATTTAAATACCATTTACGACACAATGTTGGCATGGTGTCGTTCTGCGTCCCAATTGATCGAAACAAGTTAGCAGTGTGCCATCGCAGTGGCACAAATTGCTCAAAGTGCAGAGCTGGACGAAACAGGGGCCTCAATCGAGGAACTCTTTAGGTGTACTTAATTTTTTTCACCTTTTTAAGAACATGACAATTTTTTTCCGCTGACCATAAACTACGAATGTTCACGAGCTAGCTTTTGATGACATCGTACGACTTGTCGTAGCCATCATCAAAATGAGTTGAGAACTGTCAATGAGGCGGCAAGCGGTGTCACTCCTTGTTAACAAGCGCTCTCGACACAAATGAGAGACTTTTGTACAGCTTTACGACGCCAGCTGCCCTCGTCTGGCGCGGCCACACACTTGGAAGCGCTTCAAAAGCCTTATTTTTGATAGCCTTGTCATGTCAGTACGTCTTCAATGGAAGCTCCGATGCAATGGCATACTCAGGCGATTGCAGGCCAAAACTGATAGAATGTTCAATTGAGACGTTGTGCCTGCGTTGTTGACTCAAGCAATCTGAAAGGAACTTGCACGTAATTAAAAGTGTGAACTCATGATAGATATTTTTATCCTTCGTTCAATGATTCCGTAGAGTACATTGATGCAACGTTTGTAGAACAAATTTTTACAAGTAATAGTGGCTTATACGTTGATGATATGGTTACCAAGCTCAGAATGCTGCTCGCTATGAGTAGACTTAATGATTAGCTTTTCCACTGCAGATTTTCTGAGGACAACGTTAATCTTCAGTCAACTTTTTAAATTGTTTCAGATGTATGCTGCCCCTCATGCACCGATATGTACTACGCTAACTCGCGATATTTTTTTTAAATTGGTGATACGACGGTTTTAATTGCCTCAAATTGAAGAAATATTTTTTGGGTAAACACGCGCTAGGACGTCTTGCAATTGAGAAATTGAGAAACATTTACTTAAAACCACATGTAATTGGTGAGTGAAGTTTGACAAGGCGTATTACTTTTCAAAAATAATTCCGTGGACCATCGGTAACAGAAGTAAAAGTTCTTAGACGTTTTTGACTCGGTGGTCGCTCACCAGCGCGTACACCTAGCGGCTTGGTGCTTGCTTAGGTCTGCAAAATTTGGCTTCCTGTACTCGGGAATGTTGCCAAAACAAGTCTCTCACGCGCCAGAAAAGCGTCAGGGTGTGAGCGACTGGAGAGCTCACAGCACTCATTCTTTGGCGCTAATTGACGTGGCCGGCATTTCTCAGAGCCAAGATTGAAATGCTGAACTCCAGAATTCGGTGTACGTTGATAGTATCTGTAAGTGTATGAAGCATCGCTTCTTAATTCTCCAAAATTAGAGATGGCCTTCGTACGTTTCATACTGCAATGAAAATTTACCTGTATCATCATCTAATTTGAACTCGAGTTTGCGCTAGAACTTTATCGATTTATTTATAGTGAGCATTGCGGACGTTAACGACGATCCAGGGCACGGCAAAGCGGCGTCAAGCTTTTCTAACTTAGGTCTCTCAAGTGTCAATTCGCTGGAGGATTTCGCGCTCAAAAATTTGAATTTTTAAGAATTTTTGAGTTTTTAAAATCTTTCTTCAGCTCATGGCTTTCCGTCCAGAATAACTGACTCCGTAATCTAAGATTTTCTGAATCATAAATTCTTTAATTGTGTACATTCTGAATCGAAAAAAGAATTTTACTTTGTTGAAGAAGAATTCCCCTTTTGAAGAAGAATTAACTGGAAGAAGAACTCTATTTACTTTAGTCAAAACACTTCATCATGTAAGCTTTCGTATCATTCTTGTCAATCAACACAGAATTAGCTCCTATTTCAAATTCAAAGATAAACTTCTCAAATGTATACTCTTCTCAATTAGTTAGAAACATCGTTGTGCACATCGTGCATCATAACATGTGGGCTCCACAAGGAGGGCTCTCAGCATTTGTGTAGCAGAGCGCGCTGCTAGGAGTTTCTGTACCAATAGACTTCGACTTCTCTCAGACCCCTTCACTCTTCTGTCTGCTCCCATGCAAAGAAGTGTGACTTCTCCGTCCGTTTAGACGATTTCAGTATTCCGGCATCCGCTACTCATTCTAATGATCTCGGGTTATTAGTCTTTTAAATTTAAAAACATAAGCCGATTTTAAATAATATGCAGTCAGCCTACACTTTACAAATTTTTCGGTTATTAAATTTGTGTTATTTTTTACATTACTCACTGAACGATGTTATTGTAAATTTTGTTTTTGTTTGTCGACATTACGTTGATATTGCCCCGCGCGGTCGAAACGTTCAGTTTTAAAATCACATATTTGAATTCTATTCTTTCGTGCTCCTGCTTTTCTTGTGAAAACGATAAATCTGACAGCGGTTTTCCTTGCTTCTATTTTTATTGTAAAGATACGCAGAAAGCTAAGCTTGAATAATCGTCAATACTGTATCTTGATTTAACACTCGCTGGACAGTGGGAGCTATCGTCTGCTCCACCGTGACGCTTCAGTTACTTTTTCCAATATCATTGTTACTCGGACAGCACATGTGAGGATGCAACAAGAAGAGAAAAATGTTTGTCGGTGCTTGTTTTGTTGAGTAAAATTTGAAACTTTAACGAGAGAATTTTTTTCGTTTTAATCGTCTTTTCGACTGATCTACGTTTTTGAATTTTCACTGCGTTTAAATTCTTATTTGTGTGTAGTAATTTTTCTATGATGACATATCTAATGTAAAACGAAATATCTGAACTTTATAACTCTTTGAAGATCGTTGCTAAGTCTCAGAAGGCTATCACTGCGCAGTAACTTTGAAAATCGTGCCAGGTCAGCTGCAAACAACTCTATGATGATTATTTTCATATATTTTAAAAATAATTTCGCGATAAAATATCCGAGTGAGTTTGTTTTTGAGTTTATTATGGCCGAATTTGTTGATCACGCAGATCGAGCGGCGTGAGTTTCAAGTTTTCATGTTTGAATGATTTTCAAGAGATTTTGAGGTCTGATATTTTGTGCAGATTCGCATACCAATCTCTGAGCGAAGCCATGAAGCGCTGCCGTCCAAAGTCCCAAATTCACATGCCAGTCTCTGGACGAAATCATGAAGCGCTGCCGTCCAAAGTCCCAAATTCACATGCCAGTCTCTAGGCGAAATCATGAAGCGCTGTCGTCCAAAGTCCCAAATTCACATGTCAGTCTCTAGGCGAAATCATGAAGCGCTACCGTCCAAAGTCCCAAATTCACATGTCAGTCTCTGGGTGAAATCATGAAGAGATGCCGCTCAGAATCCCAAATTCACATGCCAGTCTCTAGGCGAAATCATGAAGAGATGCCGCTCAGAATCCCAAAGAACTCGTCTTTTGCAGGTTGTTAAGGTTCCAGAGTTAATGGTCTCCCGGTTACAGCGTTCAAAGAAAGATATTTCTATCTTACGATCGCAGAAATGACAGGTAATGGACAGTACTGGACGTTTGCGGTCTTGTTAATACCAATAAAATTGCTCCATTTTTGTTCCACCACAAACAGGCTGTCATCCTCTCTCACGTAAATTGTTGCAATTGCAGTTGGTTCTCAGTTCTCAACTAAACCTGCTGACCAGTGAAACGCACGTTTATGTTTCGCTCTTTTACCTATTATTGCCCATTACAGATAACTGTTATAATCGACTGAAATATTATGCTGACGTCAAATAATTATTTCAAGAAAATGAAATTGAAATTCTTCAAGCGTATTGTTTCAATTGTTTTTGTATTTACAAACTTAGCCAGAAGTAAACTTAAGCAAATTCTGACTGGAATGAGTAAAATTCAGTTATTTTAAACTTTAATTCGTACATGAACAATAATAACAGTCCTTAGAAAGGCCTAACTACGGTGGAATTTCTATAAGGTAAAAGCGACGATAGTATATATAGCTAAACAGTGTCGTTAGGAACTAACGTTCTCTGAGTAATTTTTACGAATCTCTTTAATTCTTCGGGAGTTCCTAATAATTTTTAACGGTAACATTCTTTGTACTGACAATGAACTACTGTCGTTAGAATGTTTCTGCACGAAATTCAAACATGTCACGTGCTTGGAAAAAAAGCACAAACACGCAGGATATGAGGCAGAATACGGGCATGAAAGGAAACATTCCACTTTAGAATCAAGGATCTCTTGCTCTGCTAATCAGCAGCCAGATCGTTAATGCGATACCTGGCTCAGTTTGCGTTTAATTGCGGTAACTTTGAAGCCAAAAGCTCCTCTTGCGGCACCTCCTCTCATTAATCTGATATTAGACGTCCTCTAATCGTCGATGTAATGGTCATCCTTTCCTTTATCTGATAGTCATAAACTTCTGATTGTGAATAAACAAAATAAAAGTATTTCGAATTAATCTTCTCAGGTATTTGTGATCAGTAAAAAATGTCGGATGCCGTTATTTATTACCAACATTTAGTTTGTACACAGCGTGGAATAATTAGGCGATTTTGGGTGAAATAAATTTGATAGTATAAATGCGCACACAAATATACACACAGACACTTGCAAGCACACTAGAAATACGAATCGTTTGAAAACATTGGTGTTGATCCATATTAAGAAATGATAAATGTGTTTTCATTTTCATATGCATTATCCATAGCAATTTCCACAGGCTTAGGGGAGAACAGGATTGGATGAAAATTCCATAGTAGTTCTAGACAATTTAAAGCAAAGATGAGAGTTGCCTCTTATTTTTAAATTCAATGCAAGTTAAAATCGTGTAACCGCTTTTAAATTTTCCATAGAAGCGCAACACAAAAAACTGTTCATTCAAATCAAACTTTTTCCATTGTATTTCCTGGGGCTATTTCGATAGTCTTCTTTGTAATGCTGTCCATAGTCTTCTTTATAATGCTGTCCATAGTCTTCTCTCTAATGCTCTCCCTAGTCTTCTCTATAATGCTCTCCATAGTCTTCTCTATAATGCTCTCCATAGTCTTCTCTCTAATGTTCTCCTTGGCGTTCCCAAGGTATTTTCCATAGCTTTTCTTGCAAGAAGAGCCGGCGGCGAAGGAGAGCCTAGGCCTACCTCCAGCCCCGCTCATTATGCCCGCTCTGGGAGAGGGCATGCGGGCTGAGTGCTGCCTATAAGCACGGGCCTTATCTGGCGCGCAGCAAACCCGTCCGAAGCCGTGGTATTTAGCGGCTAACGCTTCAAATTAGTCAGGAAAGGGGCAACAATGAGCATCGGCCTGATAAGTTCAGCCGTTTATGGGACCTGGAAGGCCTTCTACAAGTTTCAAAGAAATCGAAAGGTATTTGCACCCGGAGTTGAGTCGTGCTCGGAAATTGATCAGAGCGTGCTCGCAAAAACTGCAGCAATTTTCTCGAGAGTCGTTCATTTATTTGAAATTTAAATTTCAACATCGGTAAAACCATTTCATCAATAAGGTATTTTATATTATTAAAGTTTAAAAAATGAAGGTATTATTCAAAGTTAGGGACTTTTATATATTAAATGATACATTCTGAATTTCAACAGCTTTCTTATCTCGATGATGAACTCTTAGTCGAATTCTGACCCTCCCCCTCAAATTCGTTCGATATTAAGATGTTTCATTTCGGCGCCTTGTGCTCTCTGCAGTCGGTCAATTCTGTTGGTTTATTTGTAAAAATTATTATGCGTATTGCTCAGGTATGTACATTCAAACAAATCTCCACTATCAGAATTGTTTCATCTTGTCAAGGCAATACCCCCGATCATTCTCAACGTATTAATTCTATGCAAATTTACTCCGTTAGCAATTAAGTCGAAGGGAGTTTTTCCAGAGCAATATGGCTGATAATACTGACAAAAGTGAAAGTCGTGTTGAAAATAATGACTTTTTCCTTACGAGAGAGACTAAAGACGCCGATTTTCGGAATTGAATGGTCGTTTTCTGTCGAGGGCCAACCTTACAGTGGACATTCGTTTGTTCTGCCACGCTTTCCTCACTGGTGTGGAATTTTTTCACAATTCTGTTCTGTTTCAAAGCAAGCTTGTAAATTTGCTATTTTTACGAAAGTCTCGTTGGTGTTGCTAATTGAACTGTCCTCTTAAATCTCACCTTTCAATAAAATACGACACGGGCTTACAGAGATTTTAAACTGGTTACCTATCCTCTGACGTTCTTTAACGAGTTTGTTTGTTCTTAAGCATGCCTAAAACCTTTAAAAAAAAAGTTCTTTACCGTTTGACACAATGATGATACGAGCATATGATATTAAGTGGTGGCTGCTCGCAATAAAATGATCGTTATCATCGCCGACGTTACCTTGTTAGTTCTAAACATGTGCACCAACCAACATTCAACACTATCGGGAAAGAGTTCTTGTATTCAAAATTTTCATGTGCACCAACGTGTGCAACCAACATTGTGCAACCAACATGTACACCAACATTTTCATGCGCACCAACATGTGCACCAACGAGCATTCAATACTAACGTGATGCGTACGGGTATTCGGAATTTTCGATTAGTCAGCACCAAATTCGAATAAATCAGTATTTTCTGTCAGTTTTGAATCCTTTTTAGGTACATTTTTGAAACTTCTCATCTTTCTTATAGCGAATACTTCTATATTATGCTATGTGATTGGAATAGTGATTACATGTTTAAAATTCTCCGTATTGTTGACGAGTAAAATTGAAATAATCGGTAAACTGTACAAACTGGAGTGTGCATAAGCGTAAACCAGGAGAGTACATAGAGCTGCAGAGAAAATGAAAATTAAGAGAGGGTCTCTAATGAACAAACACCAATACCTCAACACCAATAGAATGAACAGTCCTCTGCGGGCTAAAGACGATACCGCGTAGGTTATTTCTTTGATCGTTTGCCCTACCGGCAAGTAAAGTTCCTGATTTTCACAGACTGAACCTTTCATTGACAGAGTGCGAGAATTTATCGTTGCCTCAAAGTGACGAGCTGACGTCACTGCTATGATAGAGCGGATGCCATGAGTAGGCAGACGCGAAAAGATGTAACTTATTTCGAAATGATAAGAATACTTCAGTTCGGTTTTCCATATAATATGAATACAATAATAAAATTAAGCATGCAAAGCACATTGTACATTCAAATAGGGATTTTAAATGTGTCGGTGGATTGCTGAGCGTGAACGATCGAAGAACTTTAGTCATAAACTCAGAGGTTCATATCCTAACTATCATGGTTGAGCCCATAAGTATGAATTTATGAAATGCAGAGTCATATTATTAACCCATAGATCTTCGTGAGCCAACTGACTCTGGATCTCAGAGTCGTTTAAGTGTGTCGTGCAGAAACTTGTGCAAGTGAGGTCTAGCGTCAAATTGGGCTGTAATAGAATTAAACGATCCAAAGGCTTAAATTTTAATTTTTTTTATAAATTGCTTGCGATAAGTAAACCAAAATATAGTACTGTTTGTGAACTCGCTTAGAAATGAATGCACTATTCTTGTAAAATAAGTTATTGTACAAATTATTTTCAAAATTTTTAATATCTGCGAAAAAATAACAGAGACTGCAGATAAAAGCTTTAATTAGATTTCTTCTCATACAATATTGATAGAGCTAGAAATGCTGGTTTTGTAGCCAGCTAATGTATTTTCTCTCATAAAAAACAACAAAATTGATCTTAAATTGCAGTGGGACTAACTGGGTTAGAAACGCTTCTTGTTTTAAACGCTATGCATTGTCAAAGTACTCTCTTAGATCAGTAGCTTCAGCAGCACACACCTACTGTGCATTGATATGTTAATGAAATTCTACATCCATTCGAAATACGTAGCTGAAGAAAATTGGCCGTTTTGGTTGGCTCAAATAAAAGTTCAAATTTTTCAGATAACATCACGCTGAGTCCACTTCTAACGCATTAAAAATCCCAATTTGAAGTGGCAACCTAATTTACGTATTGAATTTGAAAATTACTCCCACAGTGTTTTAAAACCGATTCGTAAAATGTATTGCATGCAACTTACTTCAGAAGACACTATCGTTTCTGTCTTTTTTCTTCGGATGAGAGCACTTCCGCATATTTGTCCCTTGGTGCATCGCATCAGAGGCGGCGGAGGCGGCGGGCGAGCAAGAGCATGGCATGAGGAAATGGCCACCGCCGCTGCGAGCGGCCACACTTGATTGCTCGTCATTAGGAAATCGAAAAAAATATCTCCTAAACAATTACTGTCACTGATAGAGAAAGACAATAGCCCCGGAGAATAGACTCTGCTACAATAATTGCAGCTTTGCTCGCATTACCAACAAAGACCTGGTCACCTAACGGACGTGTGCCTGAATCTTGTGTGACCACCTCACTTTGGTGATCGGTCAAGTGCTGTAGCAATGTCTTCCAAGATACGCAGTCATGGCTCAAGGCGAATAAGTGTGAGGAGGTCGACTTTTAGAGATGTGAGAAAAAGGAACGATCCACTCATTATGTTCTCCCCCGTAACCCTTTGATCTACCGGGCACGTTTAATTTTGTTTCTACCTGAGTAGATCGTCGGTTAACGTAGACGTGCGCGAGGTCCTTTACTCATGCGTGGTAAATTTACTGATGCATTGCGTTGTTTCAATTTTGGGTTTCTATACTTCACGCGAGTTGAAGGCCTTCAAGTCACTAATGCACATTTGCAAACGTATCACTCTAACTTATTGTACACTTCTGGTATGAGGGACACAGCACAGAGCAGCGTAAACATGCCATTCATTCGTATAAGTCAAAGCACAGTGCGCGATATTTCTTTACTGCCAGTCATCAACTTTGTGCTCAAACAAAAAATAAACAATTTCTAGTACAGTGTGTGAGCACATAGACCAGTTAAGTCATAGTTTCAACTCCATTTTCTTTCGTCGTGGGATGCTCTGCGATGCGAGGGTGTCATTAGCCGATTTTTTAATTGTAACCGTTCCGTGCAACACGCACCATCTATGAACAAAAACTTTAAAAATATTCTGAAATTCATAAAAGTCCGCTTCCCAGGATCGATCGAAAAACAGCTTTTGGTCTTTTTGCACTGAATTTTTAAGACGTTCTTGCTTGTTTCCTTTTATAACGTTTATCCGGGTGACGTTTGAGGTGTTCTTATCTGTATTTAATACATAGAGTATTTTCCTACATCTGGGATGGTATGAATTTTCTCAGAACATTTACTTTTTCATGGAAATATCTTTGAATTATAGAGTGTAACGTAACTTGTACTATGAAAATTACTGTCCTACTTCATGTTCCTACATGAGCATTAAGATGTATGAATTGTTCTGAAAAAGAATGCATCTGACTACAGCGTGCTTGCACTGATGTTGAATGTATTTAAGATATTTCCCACGAGCGATTACTCTGTAGTAAAATGAGTCTTTAGGTGGCTGGATGCATAACGTTTATAAAGCTGCTTGATATGGTGCTCATGTCCCTCCCATTTGCCATGAACATTTATCTTCGAACAAAGAGAGACAAAATTGTTCGTTTAATATGTTAAGGATTGATAAGGAATTCTTACTTGCTAAATGTATAGTCTCACGACAGATCATCGGTCAGAATGCTGAAGTTCTTTCATAAAAGTTACTTATGTCTCACATTACGTCGAGTAATAAGCATTTTACGCACCATCAATGTTTTTTTTTAAAGATGGTTGCGTTCAGGTTTTTTATAAGCGACTGTATAATTTCACTCACTAAGTCAATGTACGTGCATAATGAGGTGGAAATTTCATTCTCTTCTATGGTTGTGCAGGACTGAGTTATGCATGTGCGTTGCGCATTAATTTCAGTCAGTCAGTTGCACGGCAGATAAAAATGTCGACTCTCACGCGCAAAAAACAACCTTCGACGTATTTTGGCTTACTTTTCTTCCTATTTTGCTCACAGGCGCGCATCTGAGTGTCCTGGAGAGGCTCATTAAAATATGTAATTATTAAGGAAGATAAGACATATTTGCGGGACTAAAATAATATTTTCTTTCAATTGAGGTGAAAATAGGAAATTCGTTTTACAAATTTAACTGTGAGCTGCATTCCCATAGTATACCAGACACTCTTTACAATTGGAGTAAAATCCCAGGGTACATTTCCTTATTCTTTAAATTATAAATTTCAGGTGGAGTTATGGTTCAGTCTTACATGAGATCATTAGTGAACTGTACCATAATCCTTCGAAATGACCAGCAGACACACCAGTTCAGGGGCTCCGGTAGCCTGAACTTTTCCTCTGTCAAAAAACAAATAACAAAAGCACTTATTCTTCTTTAAGGATAACGCTACAGAGAATCTTTTACAATAACACTACTAGTGAAAATAGTATTTTAATAGTTGGCTTGTTGGGTGCGGCAGACGTATTGTATCTGTAGATTATAAACCTCATTATTTTTATTGTACTTTCCCTTTTAATAAAACGATGTGAAAGTTCGAGTAGCGACGATCAGATGAGCAGCAAAAAATCAGCAATAAAGCAGTTAAACTGTCACAGCGCCGGTAATGACATCGGAGATGAGAACAACCAGATTAAACCATTGCCGGTCTGATGAGAAACGTTTCCTTTTAATCTGATATTTTTTGTAAACGAATCTTTGAGTTCCATGATTCAGAATAAAAATTTAGGGTATTGTATGATTTTTCCTCTAATGCATTCACTGATGATTCGAACAAAAACTTCTATACTTCTGACCATCAGTCGAACTTGAAAGTGAAAGAAGAAAGTTATGATCGACGGGTCATCAAAAGGGGAATTGGCTGCACTTTGAGTCACCAATCTTCCGTGGGTCGTTGAGGAGTTGATGGCTTTTAATGCTCCGATTTTCCGCCGGTCCTTCTTCTGTCAGTCTAAGGTTCTTTCAACAACCGCCTTGATTCCAAGTTTAAAACATAAAACTCATCTTTCCCATATATGTACATCCGACGACAAATTCTTTTCTTTACGTTGTAAATTTGCATCCCAGGTGTAAGTGCCAAAAAATATCTACGTTGTGGAGCTTCATTGATATTCGATTTTAATAATTTGTCATCATGTGCACCCGATGATTCCAGAATTCTGGTCAAAACTTTGTGTGAAATATTATGAACTACAAGCTCCAAATTTTTTAATAATTAATGAAGATGAAAAATTCATAGGGGCAGTTAAAGGGATATTTTTATGTTTTATTTCCTATAATTACGTTTCTGTGAATGTGTAGGTACTCGTTTACTGCAAAGGATCATTACCTAAGCAGCGTTCAAGTCTCCTAGACAATCTACGGGAATCGAAAGTCTTTTTCACACGGAGGAGGCTTAAAAGTGACATAAAAATTAAACGGAAAATTACGAATATTTCATCAGATCTACATCTTTTGGTGTGTTTCACAACAACATCCTCAGCAGGCATCATGAATATTTAAGAGGTCTGCCTCGGAGACCCAACTCGCCAGGATTTGCCTCTTCAGAGGAAATGCCGCCCACCTCCACTTGAGGAAACTATCCCAGGCTTCAATCAATAAACTCGAGAGTAATAAATTCTTGGGAACAATTGCAATGGAAGAATTTGGGCGCTAAAACCTCCATCTGAAGGGGCAATGATGGCACCCATTGAGATCACACTAACGAGCCCATTACGGACTCCGCGGGTAGAGAAAATTGCCATTTTTACCCTAAAATGAAACAGCAGGGCCACCGAACCAAACGTGAAGAATTGATTTCGGTGAAAGAAAAAACTTCAGACGAATGGTCGGGGTGTGGATTTTTACAAACAACAAATATGATACCGTCGTAGGTACGTACAAGCATTTGTGAGACGACCGTACCTTTGAGGATTAAATTCAGTGAAGACACCTTCCAGACAAGTTCGAGTTGAGTCCCTTCTCGAGAATTTTATTTACAAAGTATTTGAGTTGCTTTTATAGCTTACTCCTCAGCAGCTTCTAACATGTTTGGTAGTTTTCCTCACAGCTAAATTCTGGAGCTGCTAGCGTTAATTAGCAAAATGTTCCGAACAAAAACCATTATGAACACGCTCGCCTGTGAAATCCAGAGCTAATTTCTACTTGACTGCACTCGAATTGATTTAAGCGTCCCCTGTACTAGATTTTGTTAGTAAACTCTCAGTGTTATCGACCATAAACAAGTTTATGGTAATAATGAGAGGATTACCAGAAGCCACTGGTGATTATTGACGCACCAGGTCTCGTTTCTACGCGAGAATCGTGAGGGAGCCTCCGACTTGACCGCGCCAGCACCACCCACTGAGACCATCAGAGCGCTCGGACGCGTTGCCACGACGTACCGAAGTGTATCTGCCATGCGGTAGAGGGAGCTTTATTTCCTTACTTTACTTTACCTCGACATCGCATTTGCATGAATTTCCAGTCCACAATCTGTGCGAGTTTAAAATTGGTTTCATTTTTATTGAATAGGATTTCTCTCCTGAACGTCTTGTCTTCCTGAATTCTTAAATCCAAGGTCGATAAGTAATCACCATAAAAAACTCTCGTGTAATGAATTTCTACTACGAAAACAACTTTTGGAAAGGTCTTTCATACCGAGCACGCGCGCTCCTGAATTGTGCCCCAATTCGCTGATATTATAATAATCAGGTTCCAGATCTCCCGGTCGTCTATCGTCAAAGAGTGGGGTAATACTCTGTGCTGCCCGGACGTGGAGGGGAGAGCATTTTGCACAGCGTGATTAGCACAGTTCAGGATCAGGGAGCAAGTTTTTTCAAGCTGGGAGCTGAGCAGAAATTTTCTTTGCGGTTCTGCAAAAGAGAGCTCAAAAAATGAAATAGGTGGCAATAGAGAAGATAAGAACCGAGTTTTAGAGCTCAAGGGCTCCATAAAAATATCAGATTGCACCAGATGGTAATAGAGCAGATAAGGCTGGAATTTCAGAACTGAAGGGCTTAATAATAGAATTCAGATTGCAGGAACGGATATTTCAGGGAACATTACACCTTCTTTTGTTTTCTTGACTTAATAATGAGTGATGTATAAGTTTTATCAGCACGAACGAAATTAAGGGCTGCGAATTAAAGAGCGAAATGATGGGTTTGTTTGGCAGTGCTGAGAAAATTGCACTAAGAGAGACACCTCAAATTAGGTTCTTGGAGTAGTGCTTAGGGGCAAGGTTTCATGTATACGTCAACATAATCTTGCGTTCTTATGGAAGGATAAACAAGTATATATATATATATATATATATACACATATATAAGGCAATGAGGCGGTAGGGACGTAATGAATAGAGCAATGTTCATGCGACGTTAAACGATGAAGTAATCGTAAAATTTATTTACGGGAAAAACCTTCTTATTTTTGACTCGTGACCGCAAACATTTATGTACTTATCGTATGTTTACCCTAGTGTTCGCAGAGAAACGCGTTCAAGTTACACAAGACGACGAGGCTGTCGGGACGTGATGAGCAGAGCAAGATTTATGAGATAACATCGTTAGGTCACTAGAGTCTACAAAGAACCTTGAAGGAAAACTGTGTTGTTTAGAGACTACAAGAAATGATGAGAGAAGGTAATGTGCACTGCACCAGATGCAAATACATGGTTGCTAGCTGAGAAGGTGATGGTCTGGGGGTCTTAAAAAGTTATTTATTTAATATAATAAAATCAATAAATTGTAATAGAATTGTAATCGTATTATTGTATAACGTATTAATGACTTCATATGCCACAAATGATTTAATATGAAGTTAAAGTTTAAATAATATTAAAAAAGAGTAGTTACTCATACCTAAATTCATTGTCATGCCTCTGGATAATATTGTCGTCCCATTCGTAAATTTTCACACATATTCATGTTGAAAAATCGTTTATTTTAAGATACCGAGGCTCTGCAGTTCGTAGACAATATAACACAAAGTCAACGCAGAAGTTTCTAGATGATGTAAAGCGCTACGAATATCACAAACGTTAATATTAAAAAATTTCATTTTCCCACGTCTTGTCATTTTTGTTTAGATTCATAAATATTCTTCTTCTGTTGGCTCTACTGTGACCGGCTTTATTTTTCGAAAACTTTATAAAATATTTTAAAATTTTCTTCACTCCGAGAAATGGAGACACTGAAGCTTGTCGCCGGTCAAGAAATGACAGAATCTTCGCTTTGCTTCAGCCTCGGGTCATAAGATTACTAGAGTTAAATCCAGCAAAATGCCGCGTTGTGCCATGAATCATAAGCCAAAGTGCGTTACTAAATAAATTTACAGCAAAATGCTGCACTGAACATAAATCCAACGGAACGTTAACCATAAGCGATTTTATTTTATAGTATTGGACTCTCACCTGCTGAGACGCCAGACAGGTAATTTATCGTGCCAGGTTCCTTAACATATGGCTGATAAGACACCCCTACTTCAGTTGTGCAACCGTATATTATTCACTTAGGTGTAAATTTTCCGTATACTTCATGTGGATTTTGCATTGTGTAAATTTAGCACAATCAGTTCAAAATTACAGAATTTTATTGAAATCTGGTAGTAACTTCCGTAGATTAGCTTACTTGGATCAGGGTTTCGCCGCATCTTTAGCCGAAAGAACTGTTCTGACGCAGTGGAGAGGCAAAAACTAAGGTCTCTTGAAATTGACTTTTTACAATACAAGTGAAGTAGAAATAGTTGAAGTTTCAGAACTTTTTCATGAAGCGTTGCGGGTCATGCCCTGAATGACTTGGGTGGTCTAAAGTATTCATAGTGGTACAACTTTTAAGGCAATATTATCGAATGATAGTTTTTGAAATATGTATCATAACGTTTCACATATTACGACCTGTATGATTGATAAAGTAATGAAAACTAAGAATATTTTTTCACGAAGCAAAAATATGCGTTAAGGGATTGCATTCTTCAACAAAGTTTCAGAATCTCAAAGATATTCTCAAAATTTTTCTCATGAAAGGTAAGACCTTAGAAGTTTCATAACTTATATGATGGATTTATGATGGGCATAACTTATATGAGGGATTTCGCGGGCGCCTTCAGTAAGATTGAGCGAAGTAATTATTTAGCTTAATTAAGAATCTATGATTTGAATTCATACGTACATGCATGTAGAATTCATAGAATGCATCAATGAAATTGAAAAATTGACTAACCATGAATTTTTAAATTTAGTTGAGTGGCGTAATATTTCCCAAGTTGATCAGATGGGTAGCTCAAATTAGAAGCTCACTCCAAAAAAGAACTTGCTTACTTTTACAGCGCCTGTCAGACCTGCTCTACACCCACGCTGTGCTGGCCAGGCGAGGTGCGAAATTGACGTTATAGCACAGAGGCAGGCAAACCTGTAAAGATTAGGGTCTAGGCCCGTCCCATTGTGAACCTGTGCAGAGCGATTGATACCTGGATGTGTGACTTGTTTATGCACGATTTCATGGGTGTTCTTACTTGGGAAATACGCGCTCTTGAGTCAAGAGCATATATTTCGAATGGCGATTTTATAGTCCCAGGTATTTCAAATATTTTGACCCAAAAGCCCATATTTCGAATAACTGGAACTGAAAATTTTTGAACACAAATCAAATCGCTCACAAAAGAAGTGCAACAAACACATGTATAATAATCAGAACTAACTATGCTTCAACTGTTTTCTACGAAGAAATTGAATTTGTACCCGGACTTCACCTCTGGGGAATTAGACAAATAATTCCTAGATATATTTTGTGTGTTCAGTATTCGTGTTAAATTGCTCTGAAACTTCCGTTTTAGAGCACTACCGTTTTAGAGCATTACCGTTTTAGAGCATTACCGTTTTAGAGCACTACCTTCAAGTGGCAGAGAAACTTCATTTAGAGTTCAGCAATGGTCGCTGACGTTCTTCCCATTGCTGTAGGATCAAAAGACCGTATAAACGTCCAAGTGAATCTTCAAGTCCCACTAGTTGAGGGGAACGATGATTTGTAGAAAGTAAGCAGGAAAAATAACGCACGTCTATAAACACGCATCTAATTGGTTTATGAGACAACAGCTAATGAAGTTTGTTGTATTCTGTGCTGCAAACTTCATTAAAGCAAAAAAGTATATTATTAGCTGTAGTTATTTTTCTCATCAAAGTTACAAATTTTAGAAAATTTAGCTTATGCGATGCCTTATGCTTTCAAAAAAGGAACTGTTCACAGCTGTCTTTAGTTACACCGCAAGCATTGTAAAAACATTCTAGAATATTGTCAGCCTAGCGAGACTTTATCTATGCCTGAATTTTTTGTTTATAATACGAGCATTTGGGTAATTTTGCTGTTCACATCTCACCTCTTAAATTTCATAAGCTTATCACTATCACATTATGATGAGTTTTTATTGTGAAGAACATTTATAGAATGATATTGATGAACGCTATAAAATTTTGCGACCAATAATAATGGTTCATTACCTTTGCTAAATCTATCCCCCATTCCCCAATACTTCATCACTAAAAGGTTCGCACTGCACAGGCACAACAAATCCTAGTCCTAAGCTCATTGATGGTGAACAGCAGGTCCTGACGAAGGTTCGGTCGCCGCTGCAGTGTATGAGGTCAATGAAAGGTGTCCCAAGAAAAGTAATCATAATATGGCGATTTATTACAAAATATTTATTGCATGTCACACAATTAAATTTCAAATTAAACATCCTACTACTATTACGTTGCGGAATAAATGTTAATTTTGTTCGTCACAAATGTTGAAAACGCATGATACGGCATTTAATGCCATAATTTTAACACTTTAAGAATGGTTGCAGTGTCGTAACTCATTTGTTGTGACGGCCTGAGTGCAAGTTCAGGGGTCAGTGTGTTGGGTTAGGTGGCTTTGAATTGTAAAGAGTGAAAGTTTTGAACATAATTTGAAGGTAAATATTTTGATGTCAGCGCGTCTGTTTCAATAGACAGGTTGTGTCCGCGGGTGACATTGTCTCGAAGATGCTTTTATACGTTATGAGTGCCCTGAAGGGTTGGTGTCTTCAGTGTTTTTTTTAAATACCTGTAGAGAATTTCAAGTTATTGAATCTCTACTCAAATCTGCTTAAAATTAAACTATTTGCATAATAGGAAGGTAGATGACGTTTGCCTTGTAAATCCACCCATACGCTAGAATTCATATATATTGATCATCACACATAACAGCAAGCAGAAAGGTAACGAATGCATCTAGGTAGGCGATGTCGCCATTAAATATTAAGAATATATAATGAACACATACTTCATGCTTATGAATTTCACTGTTCCGATAACGATAATTCGCACCTGTCATTCCAGAAAAGACGGTTAATTTCTATCTCCAGGTTTCCTCACCTGAAAATTTATGGTTTCCCTCTAGAAAAAATTACTTTGGGTGTCTAAAAACAACCGCATAGTTGAAAATATCTAATAACTAAGACTGAAATTGTATATCATGTGCAATTTTTCGTTGAGGTTGCTGTCACTGGCAGTTTTTTGAAAAATGCCTTCCGTCGTTCATTAAATGAACTTTAGCTACATAGTCGTCGACTTCAAACTGCAATTGCTATCAATGAAAAAGTGATACAAATAGGTGGAATGATGCAAAAATTGCATTGTTGACAGTCCATAACAGACTTTGTTTTCATAAAAGCAGCCTTGGACCACACACAGCTCTTCATCGATCATGGTGAAAGAAACCGCATCGTTTAAAATTATGGTTATCTGCAGATCGTGGAAGTATCTTTTAAGACATCGTATTCCTAGCGGCGCTACACCCGAATGCGACAAGTGAGTCTCTCCTCGGTTTTATTTAATGCCACTCCAGCTCTTAAGAGTAGTAGTGGGCTGGTCTAACGCAACACAAGAGCGATGCTGAACAGCTCAGGTCGTTGGTGACCGCAGTTTGTGACGCAATTGTTGGTATTTTAGGGCATTAAATGGCCCTTTAGGAACCGTCGCAGGCCCTAAAACCAGAAATTAGTTGTAAAATACAACAATTTAGGAACGTTGGGCAATGACAGTCTGCCCAGGGGACAAGAGCAATGAGAAATTGCTGTGCTATCGTCCGTTTCTGGGAGATCGGGCAACCACACCGACACAGCTTGTCCGTCTACCTCAGATTAGACGGTGCAGCGCTGTTGTGTGAACATCATTTGTTAGAAAATGAAAGCCTGCGGCATTGGTATCGTGAAGGAATGTCAGCGGGCGTTGAACTGGCGAGTAACATACTTATATAATGGGAATGTCATTCTTGATCAACTGGAACTCGGATTTTTTCATATCATGTGCTCACATTTCACAAACTTCTTGTTGGAAATGCAAGATTCCTTTTTTTTTCTGGAGTGGAAAAATAATTGAGGGCGCTTCACGCAAAATGCGTGATTTCAAAATTAGATCCAATGCATTCACAATAGCAGTCATTAGTGTTGAAGGCTTGCTTGGAAATTTCTTAGAAAATTAAGGCCCTTAATATGCAATTAAATGAAAACACGTACCTGAAGGTTAGTTCTGATTCAAACTAAACGAATGTAACAACACGTGTTGAAATTTTTTGGATAATACTCTGCGTCGTATGGGAGTACAGCTACCAACTTACTGTCGACGAGAATAAAGCAGGATCTCTCGATAACCTGAGACAAATACGTTATTAAATTCATAAGAATAATTTTTAACACTCCCTCAATTACCAATCAATATCAACATATTTCAATCTTACTAATTTTTGTGCACACTTGAAAGGCTTTACCTAAAACTGAACTTCTCTTTCTTTAATCTCTGTTATCTTTATTCGTAGTTCGCATTCGTGATAGAGAAACGTTCATAAACCAAATTCCATGCGTGCAACTCACCAGTCGTCTTCGTGAAGACGTTATTCGTGGAGTTGCGCATGTCAACAAATGTTAATTAATGATGATTCTCAGAGTTTGGACAGGGGGATAGCGTGCAGAGAGCCCGTCCTCAGTTTTTACGAGTGGCTGAGATCGGACTACCTGCCGGGACGCAGGGAAACGAGGCATCGTGCCCCAGGCAGACTCGTGCGCGCGCATTGGCTACAGAGCGTCACGCGGTTCTCCACAGACCTCCTTACAGCTGCTACCGTAATCGCCGCTCCACAGTTTCCAACCTTGCAATTTTTTGAATTGCTTCCATAAGACTCGAATACAATGATTTGGTATGCTGAGAGCCACTCTCACAAAACCTGAAAATCTTTTTCTTCCCAACGTATGATTTCGGGAATTATTTTGTGGATTACACAATGGGGTCTGACCAAGGACCAGAAGCACTTAAGACAAGGGAGTATACAGGACATCAGCCCTGAAAAATAGATGCTTTTGAGTGCACGTCGTGAACAAGATAGTGGATGAAAATTTGTCGCTAGCGTTGATTTGTTTTTGAATGAATCTTTCGAACAGATTCTTCTCCGTTACAGACTAAATAAAACCTTTAGATAGTATTTTGAAATGATAAGCTAGTTACATGACTACTTATGAAATCATGCGAAAATGAAAATGCAAGTCAAACATTATTTAGTATTTTACCTCATCAGGAGGCATAAGGTTCCTAATGGGGTTAGGGTACTTAGGTTTTCTCGCATCGGTTAGGTTTTATCGTAGCGGTTAAGTTCTATCGTGTGTTATGTGAACGAGCATCCCCGGGGGAACCCTGTTAGGTTACCTCAGCTATAGCTACGCATTTTGGGATTTTTATCCGTAATACCCCCTGTGCTTCTATCAATTTTTGCTCCTTCTTTGCTATTTCTTCTGTGTCCTTTCTTCATTTTCATTCTTAACTCGTTGTTTGTATGCGCAAGGAATCCTGTATGGGAACACACCCGGTGCATAAATTTTCTGTTCTCTAAGAGTCCATACTACGGGGTCCCATCTCTTCGCTCTCGTTGGGCGCATTTCATGCGGCTAAGGAGATTGAAAATTTTAATTCATACCGTACTATATTTTTTTACGTAGTAAAAATTTTGTGACGCACATAGCAATTACTATTTTCCTTGATCGTAAGATATTTCACTTATGAATAAAATTTAAAAATGACATAAAACAGCGTCACAATACTGCGGCGCCTGGCGGCTGAAATAGTGTGTAGAATTCTTAACGAAGTGCTGAAGCTGGCCGCATGAGTGAGATTTCGTCAATTCGGTACAATTCATCTCTTTTCATCAAAGATTAAAAATGAGATTTTTATGTCTCTGCCTTCGTAATTACCTGAAATGATCTAAGAAAAGATTTCATGAACTCTGAGCTGTTTGGATAATTTCAAAACAAATTATTTAAAAAAATTATTTGTAAGAAAGTGCTTCAGGAATTCATGAAAACTAGTTTCTCAGGCAAAGTTTAGTTTTGTGTTATAACCAAGTCGGGAGCGACCGTAGAAATAATTTATGACTAAGCTGTATCTATGAGCTTAGAATCATAAACAGTACTAAATATTTTACCAATTTTATGTCCCACAGTCCTTGCTTGACCGAGGCACAAATGGAGGGAAATTGAGAGTTTTCGAAATCGAGTTTCAGGAAAACTTTTGGCGAAATGAATAATCACTAATTCGTAACCAAAACCAGATTGTGTTTCGTAATTCCAATTTTATAATCCATCTAAAACATTGCTGTCATTGAAAATGATTCAGTGAAGATTTATTCATTCATTTCTCAATACTTCTTCATCACTTCTTCCTCCTAATAATACCATTACAGGACTCAGTAATATTCCTCCATATCGAGGAAAAGACGCTATCGGTCCATAACTTAATATAAATTTAATTCACAGACATCAGAGCCTGAGAGCGCTCAACTATACAGGGTGTCCCACAAAAAAGTACATCGGAGTGCGAATTGATATGACTGCGGAAATATTATAGCTAATTCAATTCTGTAACAAACATGTTATTCGACTATCCGAACCTGTTATTCGAACAGGTATGTAGGCTACCAGTTGCATGGATAAAAAAATAATATTTCCGCAGTCATATCAATTCGAACTCCGATGTACTTTTTTGTGGGACACCCCGTACAGCCGCGCATCGCCATGCTCACTTTACTAATATCCACTTCTTATTTCCTCAAACAAGCTCCCAGCTGGGAACACCACCACACGCGGATATTTAGTTTCGTCAGCCCAGAAACTACCCTATAGCCTCAAGTGCGCGGTTCCGACGGCCATTCCCAACAACAGCATGAAAACTCCATCCCCTTGACGGGGCAGGTGGTGAGATCAATAAGTCTGACGGGAGTTCTCGCAACATCTCACTAATGGCCAAGTCTGGAGATGCCGGGGGCCATGTCCTACGCCATGCGTCATGTTGATGTAAAAACGCCTGACACTCAAAGACTTTTCGCTATTTTGTTGCCATCGAATTTGTTTTCCCTTGAAAGGGTAAGTACGCTCTGGGTTTGCAAGTTTCTGAATGAAGTGTAA
The DNA here is from genome assembly GCA_014899125.1 of Orchestia grillus. Taxonomy (NCBI): domain Eukaryota; kingdom Metazoa; phylum Arthropoda; class Malacostraca; order Amphipoda; family Talitridae; genus Orchestia; species Orchestia grillus. Next base: position 3,078 of record VOMN01057158.1, on the reverse strand, counting down.
ACGGTATGGCTCCGTATTACCAGCTATGAATGCGTTGAAGCATCGTTCGTTGAATACTGGTAAAATAATTCTTTCGTACGTATACATGTGTGGAAAAATCCTGAAGAGTATTTTGGCTAAAATATGTCTTTTTATACGTTAGTCACGAAGTATTCCGAAACCGAGTTCAGAGTATATCTAACAGCACTGTAATTTGCACCGACAGATATATTTTTCCATTATCACTCCAATTAAGCAGGGCTATAAAAATTGTGTTTCACGAGGCATCGAATAACAATTTTTTTTTGCAACGGTTATGAAAATCATTAATATAAGTTTGGAAAGACAATTTTTTTACCTTTATTTTCGGTATGACTAAATAGTATTTCGACTAACTCAGTGGAACGATGGATCTTCCATCAATTCAAAACATAAAGTAAGTTGAACGGCGAATAAATCTCACGACTCTTGCTCGATAAATTTGAGAATGTTTTCATCTCTTCAAGAGCAAAATTAGGATTCGACTGTCGTTAACAATACTATCAAGGCATAATGCCCTCGAAATAGTTCGAGCCCTTTCGCTGTGATGCATCAGGCGCGCCCATGTTAAAGAAATTAATTTATGCTTCAGCTTCATCAAAGCAATAGTTATACTATTAAAGGTAGTCATTTTTCTCAGCGAAGTTAGAATTTTAAGAAAATTAAAATTCAGCTCGTACAATATCTTATGACCTCAAAAAATGAACTCAATTTTTTTGCAGTGCATAAGTGGTTGCTAGGTCGAGTCCGCGTGGCTCTAGATTTTTCACTTCACCCAAGTGTAGAGATGGTACCAGCTGATGCTGGAATAAAGCCTGCAACAGACTAGCATCCTGCCGAGGGGGTGATGGAATCCCTTGGCCCTCTTAATGCTACGGAAATAAAGACTAAGCCCCAAACGTAATGGCCCTCATGGCAACACAAGAGGGAACTTTGCTTTTTTACATACATGCACTATAAGTCACTATCAACGCCCAGCTGTTAAGATTACTGTATATGATCGTTCATTCGAGTGTACTTCCGTATATTTTGTGATGCAGTTCTTGACAACACTCACCAACAACAGTCAGATAAAAGAAATGAATCAATTTCATCTTCGAGATCTGCTAAGTTGCGGAACATGCGATTCGCTTCAACTTAGTATTTCGTCTTATAAATACGTTTCACACACATTTCTAGCTAGATACCTTAGAAAAAATACAATTTCAGTTAATCAACCGACCGAGCAAAGCGGGTAATGCCATCCATATTTGCATTAAATAATCCTGAAAGGATCAATGATACCGTATTTATTGGACCTTTTCATTAAAATGCAGCTAGCTTTTCGTGCGAAGCTAGCTGAAGTCTTATCGCAAGCTGAATTTCGGCGTTAAAAGTTTTAAGAATTCTCGAGATATCACAACCCTGTTTCAGCAACCTCTGCATTGGTGCTGAGTTGCTTGACTACACTCAGCATTTACTAGTAACTTAGCAGCCTTGATTTCCTACACACGGTATTTATTAGTCCCTTTGGAACCTTTATTTGCTACACACGGTATTTACTAGTAAGCAACCTTGATTTAATACCCACTGCATTTACTAGTTACTAAGCAGCCTTGATTTCCTACACACGGTATTTACTAGTTAGCAGCCTTGATTTACTACCCACTGCATTTACTAGTCCCTTTGTAGTTCTTTGAGTTCACCAACCTTTTATATAGGATGCCAAATTGAAGATTATAAGTACTTTGTATCCTTTTTCCAGAAACCCGCTTGATCTATACTTTCCCTCGGCCTCACTCATAATGCCTCTCTTCCTTTCATTGTTGTATTATCCGTTCTCATATGAGCTCTGTTTGGATAAAAACGTGTAAAGAGTTGTAAAAATATGTAATTAAGCTGAACTGCCTAATCATCGTACAAAACCAAAGCTACACGACTGCAATAGCAGTGACCATCGGGAACCACCGTTGGGAAATCATCATCAAATCTCATTTTATCGAAGTCAGGAGCAGAGAGATCCCTTTTGAAATGATCTCTCCCAGCCACAAATTTGTAGATCAAGCTCTGACAAGCGTACACTTAGAACAAGTCTCTTTTTCTTCGTATTTTATTCAGCTCTGTAGTCTTCCCACGACCGCATCGAACTTTTGAAGCTGCACGAATTCCGCTTGACATCTTAATAGTGAGAATTTTTTCCGCAAGTATGTCGTCAAGCGAACGTAAGCTAGAGTATATTTTATGGAATCAAATTGTTACTGTCATAGAGTGGCAGCCACCGTGCCGAAAATGCAATTGAAAGCTTCGGGACTCGATCAAAAGGTGAACAAAAAAACTCAATAGTTGCTGTATTGTGGCAAGCTTTCAAAACCGAACCGAGGCAGTTTCTTACATTGTTTCATTCCAGTTTGAAAACTTGGAAGATGTGGATTCCGATTGAGATAATAATTTCATTTTTCCATCTTAATATAATAATCTACTTTTCCATAGGGCAATTTCTCCCCAATTGGTAAAGGATCTGATGAAGTCAGTTTTTTTATATACGCGGGATCATGAATTTATATTTACATGACTTCTAAGCGATTTACAAACCGTAGTTCGAATATTCTTAAATTAATTATCCACGCTTCGCAATATACTCTTTGTAACTAGAATGTATAGTCAATGTAACAGGTCTACAAAGTATGTAGGAAAGTACACCAAATAACAACGATGCTTGGAAACTGAAACATGCAGAAGGCAGTTGGCACATGTAACGTAAAATTGCCCAAAAAATTATTAAACCTGTTTTGAAACACCTACCGGAATGCACGCTGACTCTAGTACGGAGAGTACGAGATGTACATTCTACGTACTCGGTGCAGTCTTATCAGCACCCTCGTTTTCAGTTGTCTGTGACCATTCTGATGATTGCAATTGCTGGGTATTGGCGAACCAATTTTTTATCCTATTTAACACTTTGCCTCCGGAGTGGACTATATGTGGTACACACGATCATCTAACCTAACCTAATGTAACCAAAGCACTCTCATGTATAAATATAAATTTTCAAGTTTTCATCAAATTCGTGTTCATCAATCG
>VOMN01057146.1:0-21386 GCA_014899125.1 Orchestia grillus | reverse complement strand
ATCTTTAGCTAAGTTCCCTGATAGACTAGCAACCTTCAGAATACCACTTTTAGTTAAGGTTAAAATATTTAAAGGTTCCACGAGGTCTCTACCTCCCAATGATGGACCTGTTCCTTCCACTGCAACAATAGGTACTTGTTCAAGGGCTACACCACTATTTTCATGCGCGATGAATACCTTAATCTTTCCAGCAACACTAAGCTCCGTGCCACAATAGCGTCTGAGACTCACATTAGACGACCTCAGCTCTGGTCTCACTTCTACAGGTAACTTTTTATAACCTGCCTTTGAGATGACCGTCCTAGTTCCTCCCGTGTCTACTTCCATATTTAGAGGATGGTTATTGACTAGAATAACTTTCCTGATATGTGGATTAGTTTGCTTTATACAGAGAACAAGTCATAGCAGTCTACCCTAGACTTCTTACTCTGCCAATCTGCACTGTCTGGGAGGCTCTTATTTTTACTCTGCAAGACTGCATGCACATTTCCACTCATACCTTTCATAGGCGTATGGCTTTTGACACAAAAGTTTTTAAGATGACCCTTCTGGCCATAAAAATGACAGACACTTTCATGTTGGGCAGTCTTTTCTCCAATGGAGATTACCACAGCCGCTGCATGCGGACTTAGATTGAGCCTAACTATTGGGATACCGTTTAAGAACAGGTGGTTTGTACTGGCCTTTAGTAACCGTCTTATGCTCTAAGTAATGATCAGCACTGGACGAAATTGTGCCTCCATTCCTGATTGCTTAACGGCTGATTCCCTAGCAATTGCTATGTTAAGTGCACGACCAAATGTGAGACCTTCCTCTGTCAGTAACAACTTCTGAGTGTTTTGGTCTAGCAAGCCACAAACTAGTCTCCCTAGCAAGCGTTCCTCCTGCGACTCTTAAAAATCACACGTACGTGCTAGTTTTTCAGCCTGCCACAAAATCTGCCGGAGTCTCCCCTGGCTTCTGAGAGCGCCTTTAGAACTGAAAACGCTCGTGTATCTGAACTAATCTAGGTTTGAAATGCGCTGTTAGGGTATCTATGAGGTCATCATACGACACTGATGCTGGTTTTTTAGGTGCCAACTAATCTGAGGCTAGAACATGAATTTCAGGCCCTCCTATGACTAAAAAGACAGACCTCTTATCTTCTTTCGGCATTTGTTGGCCTCAAATAGACTTCTATTCTCTCCACATAATATTCGAAGGAACCCTCCTTCGTGTTGAACGGTTCATGTTTGTGCTTCGGCATATTGGAGCACTCAAAATAGTAGGCACTACAAAAGTACTAAAAATAGTACCAAGAGGTAAATAGCACTAAAAAATGGTACTAACCCTAAATAGTACTAGACCATATAAATTTGTACTAACAACACGTGGGCTAGGTTTAGATAACCCAGTTACTTCCATTTAGATAACTAGACGCCTGGTCTTAGACTAAACCAATCTAATTACATCTAATCCCATCCTCGTCGCCAATATTACATCTCCCACTATAGCCGGGAATGCAACTTAATAGACACTCCAACACATGATACAACCGGAATAGGTTACAGCGGCTTACCTGAGTCTTTAGCCCTGACTAATAAGCACTCATACAGGGGATCAATACACATAGGAAAAGGGATACGGAAACTAGATGAAATAAGTCAAGCATAGGTGAGAATAGGTCAAGGAGAATAGGTAGAAAATTAGGGTTAGGGGTACTCACGATACCTATATTTACACACACACCGCCAGTACGTGATGTGAACTGCACGGCAAACAGGAACTAACTGGCTCCTGGCTGGCGTAGCCGCGTCGGTGCGGAAGCCGCGATGTTACCAAAGATATTTTACGAATATGAAGACTTCTAGAAATATTCTTAATATATTACACAGAGTTATTAAACTTGTTCAGAATTTTTCAGAACATCTTACACGCTTTTAGTAACGGGACAGTCGGGTGGAGTTTGGTTCAAATACTGTTTAAATGATCGTTTCATTTTAAAATGTTATTTGACTAAAATTTTATATGATATCGACATTTTAAAATTGTCTCTTCAAAACTGACTGAGCTATGGGTGAAGAGAGATAAAAAATTTAATTTGAAATTGTTGCGTATTACTTGACAGTGAATGATGCATTATTATATTATAAAATCAATTTAGAATGCTGTAACCATGTGCTGTGACAGCTGCACTAAACACGGGCATGCAATGAATAAGGAATTGACGCTCGCCTCAGCGCAGCTCAGTCTACAATCCCGCTGTAAGCCCTTCCTCATCATCCATCCTCCCATAGCTCATGTGCAGGGCAATAGTCACACCACTTAGTATCACTTTAAATTGAATTTAAAGTATATAAAATACGGGTTTTGCTGGTGATTGGTATGGAACTCCATGAAAATTAATCATTTTTCATTTATTTACTTCTTCCAAAAAATGTTTTGGTTTGACTTTCAGGGATTTCATCTTCTAGAGTTTTTGACCTACAAAAATTAAACTTAGCTCATTTAAAGCGAAATTTTACCACAAAAAATAGGCAAGTTTTTTGTAATTGTGAAATCACGCCAAACTTATTCATTAGAAGTGGGAATAAGGTAATTAATTTTTCGCTTTTAAATAATTTTTGTGTTCCGTTTCTCTTCCATTTCGTGGTATTGTTTGGTTCCTTGCATTGAACCGCATTGATTACAACTAGCCCTACCGGTTTCGTGGCAAAACTTTGGGTCGTGAGACTTTTTGAAAATTCTTCGAAATATATGTTTGTATAAATAACTTTTTTTAAATGAAAAAGTTATAGGGGTGAAATGTGTTTCATTGAGGTATATAAGTTTGTCAAATTTGAGAGTGATCCGTCCTAATGGGAAAAAAGTTCCTTAATCCCGACGGTTTCCTTAATTCAAATAAAAATGAAGGCAATGAAAACCAAGGTAGTTCAAATGACGATTTAGTATACATTCAATAAGAAGATACATTGATACAAATTTACATACGTCAAATTCTTGATATATTCGTATCGTAGTTGTCTAAAAAGTCGGTCGGTCTATACGAGGATGCCTCTGGTTCACGAGACTGAGTGCGGGAGTGGGTCTACTTCAAAAGTAGGTCTCGGTCAGTAGTGCGTGTACTGAGATACGAATTTAATTGCGTAGGTTGGTGGTAGGCATTTGTGCGAAGCAGCTGTAGACCATTGTTTGCGATCTCACGAAAGTATTCGATGTGAACTTTGCTAAGCGAACACGCAAGATGCTCAATGCAAATAAATTGCTATTTAATCAGAGTGGAATAGAATTTTAGCATGAAATTGTTTCCGGTTGTACTCGGCGAATCGAGTATCAGAATGAAAAAGTTGTAGACAGACTCAGAAGGAGTCTTCAGAGTAAGAAGGACAGACTCAGAAGGAGTCTTCAGAGTAAGATTGACAGACTCAGAAGGAGTCTTCAGAGTAAGAAGAGAACCGAAGGGAATCGATCGATGGGAGAAGTGGGGACGATCTGTTAGGGTAACCCTTTCTTTTTCTTTCTTTTGAAAGAGTTTTTCTTGTTTGTGGAGTCAAGCAGTTTTCCGTGTCATGGAAACGTAAGTGTACGTAGTATCTTTATTTATTGAGTGTAGAGTCGTTAAGTCATCTTCAAACTGGCATATGAATGTCACACGCACTCTTTATATATCATTCAGATGAACATTCCATTAACAAACCAAAATACCTAGCATTCGCTCTCAGTTCGATATGAGCGTGTTTATTGTCTATTTCAAGAGCCCTGACTTTAGTCAAACGAGAGCAATAATGTTAAGCAACACATCTAGGATGATATTAGAAGGCTATACGCTTTATATACACAAACACCAACACAAACAATTAACTTAAGCTTACAGATACTTGAGAGAGCATGACAATTTACGAGAATACCAACACTTCACTTCCTTAAATATTAGCCAAAAATGAACGGTGTCAACAATAGACAACAGAACTGTTCTTCAAGTCAATGATAACGTATTCAGTATTGTATCAACGCCCAAATTAACTTAATTTCATCGAGTGAAATAACAGTCGAACCAAAACAAGGCTACGCAGTAGCAAGAAAATTATGACATCTATTTGACCCTTTCACTGAAGGACAGCTGTGAATCTGGATGTGAATTGTGATTTGCTAGTTCTTAGCAATGAAAATGCTCTGCAATATCTGAGTGATGCAGCATGCAATGACCCGCCTTCAAGAGAACAAATAATTCTTCAGTTTTTTAATAGTCTTTAAGGGATGCTGCCTAACATACTTTTAAATATGTATCAAGGCATCCATGGACTCCTTCGAAGAATTTCAATGTTCTATCAAGCACTGGTGGTTCTCCTTGACTGCTTTTGAACTCGAACAGTTTTCGAACATCACGAGGGACCCAACAAAGTAATGAAAAATGTCGATCACTTCCATTATCAAATACAATTTGCGTCATTACTCAATACACAGTAGAGAGTCCATCTACTGAGACTCACTACCTTGTTGTTTTAAAGTATTATTGTAACCTTTTCAATATATTCGACATCGCTTTGCGGCTGAAAGGAACACAGACGTGGTAAACAATGTTTAAACTCTAGTGCAAACCATTAGCAATAAAGAGGTAAAATATCTTCCAATGAAGATAAGGAATTTCACACACACGAATTTCAAGAATCACTTTCAGGGGGAAAGCAAATAGAATTATTTGATAGAGGTACTCGCTAACTAAATAGGTAAACTACCACCCTGTTAGTGATGGTGATACGTAGCTTGTATCACTAGGCAAGACTATTATGTACACTCTGTCATCCATGAAAAGTATCCTGTACAATATTTGTAACCTAGTACAACTGTACATCATTGTACTAACAAATCTTTTTCCTCCTCTGATAATTTGTTCATAATATCCTATCAAAATTATCTACAGCGATGAGGACGTATGCACAAAACATGATACGCTCTTTGAATAATAAATTCTTAGACGAATAACTGGTGACCATGTAGACCAATAGAGAGTCAAGCTAAACGTGTACGAACGGTCAATTCATAGACAAAAAAGCGACCGTATCTTCTATCGAGCTTTGATTGTCAAGCTGATCTATGTAGAACTTCAGAATTCTAACGTATCACGGTCCAGGGCCTCTCCAGACCAGTTGTTCTTAACCTTCTAGATCCAATCCCCTTCGGAGCTCTGACATTTTTAGCGTATTTTATTTCTTCCGTTAGTAAAATTACAGCTGAATATAATTATTTGAAGTTCAAGGAAAGTGAGCAAAATGAACTCGATCAAACGATTACATGCTGCCAACGAAAGCTCTACGTGAAATCAGGCATTTATTTTACGGATAAAATTTAAAAATTCAGCAATTGCCGCATTACAAATTCTTTGATTACAGCAGTTGTTCACTCTGTGTTGAAGGTGCAAGAGAAGTAAAGTCTAATAAATATATAGTTATAATAGTTCCAGTTGTATTTTCGTTTGACGAATATAAGCAGAAATAGCCTTTGACGTGACAGTGCTCTAAAAAATCTGCTCACTAACGTACGTTCTTCGAAAAAATCAGAAAAAAACTGAAGCAAATGATTGAACAACTCTGAACTGCTTCTAGAAGGCATCAATGAAATAGAATATTTTAATTCGTAATTGTATGTAGACTCCTGAATACAGCGGTAAAATTGACTGAGAAAGAGTTACAAATTTTTTCATTGCCAAGGTTTGGTTTTCATCGGTTAAATGCTGTAAGGAAACTCACAGGGTGAACTAAGAAAACTGTTAGAGTTAGATGATTGCCAGCTGTCAGTGCTGTATTTCTCAGACAGAGTATCATTAATCGATTTTAGTTAAAAGCCAGATCACAAAATTATAAAAAAACTATAATGTGATATTGTATGGCTTATGACTTCAGTTGTGCTCTTTGGGCATCGTAGTAGCATGGTCCTCACATGAGAGCTTGATACATGGGTTACGGAGCTGTCTCTGCGTGGCGGACTATCTAGTTTTATTGTTTCTTCTTCATGTTTCAGTACTTCACGACAATGTGCTAATAGTTCATTTGAACAAGATGCCAATGGCAAAAAAATCAAATGAATTCTGACAGCTTCTCTGAATCTAACTATTTTGAATCTGTAACTTTGTTCCACACATATATTAAAACTTTCTCTTAACGCACTGCATTGTGAAGACCTTCAAAAAAATGGTTAATCGTTAAGTTAATTGCTTTGTTTTTCCGTTTTTGCACACAAGCGAGAAGATTTATACATTGGATTCCAATAAGCAGCTTGCAATCAATTATCTTTCAGATCTTTTGCTAAGAATGAGCACTCATGCTACACAATCAATAAACTTTCTATGATATTTCTTCAATTAACCCAGTTAAATTAATGTGGAAAAAGATATTCCTTACATACTTTTTCGCATTTCAGACCCTAAATGACAGTTTGTGCATTGAAAAAGTCAATGGTGCGATTTGAAAAACAATTATTCGTGATTTTTGTTCCTCCGAGAGCTGCCCCGTTAATCGATAGATTGGAATCATTGGATCCAATCGGTTGAGAACCACTGGTCCAGGTATTCACTTGAGTACCACCGGGTTGTAAAGCCTATTTCAATTTCACTAACAGAACACATGACAAATAAAAACATTGTCCAAAAAACATCAACAAACTAGAAATGATAACATTTGATAAACTATTCAAATAAAAGGTTACCTATAGCCTTTGAACTATTAAAACAATCAACAACTTAGATTAGAGAAAGCAATGACCAGCCAGGTTTCATTTGCATTTCGGCTTAGCTATTTATTTTAGTCGAAGTACTGTAACACTGTTGATATTACAGTTTCCTTTGCAGTCTAATGTCTTATTAGTTCATAAAATAGATGCAGAAAATTATGCTAACTCAATTAAAACGCTCAGGATTCTGAATCATTCTAATTCAGACACTTAGATAAGTATTGCCTCGAGAAAAGTCAGACACTTTGGATCATCAGCAATAAATTTTAAGCCTGAAGAACTTGCAATTTTTACTGCAATTTAGGATGATATGATTTAAACAGACTTATAAAATTAGAATGAACAATTCAGAAGCGACGTTCACGAGAAATGTCTCCATAACCCAGGCCGCCGTGGGTCATCAGCACAACCACACAATTGAGGAGACTTGAGAGCGAGAAAATATGCATTTCCATATGTCTAATTTACAGGGACCCATGAAGCACAATCAGCATGTACAACTGGGCTATTCAACCGACAAGGAGGAAACCAGATCTTGGCCGATCTGCGTTGCCATCGCTAATTGATTTTGGAAAAGACGTAATACTGGACGTAGTTGGTCTCGCCACCGCTGCGCCATCAGCTGCAATTAGCTTAGTGAGAGCCGCACTACCAGCCGTAGTTTGACTTAGCAGTGCACAGCGGAGTGGGTGCGATTGCTGACTCATGTAGGCCTGGTCGCACGGAATTGTATAGATTCATGGAGGACGTGTCATCAGGGAAGGTGTCTGTATAGAGAGAGTGGATCTTGGACAAGTACGAGTCGAAGTGATTCGAATTTTGATACGCGTCTGTTAAAGATGGCGGAGGCTGCTGTGGAGGGGCGCACGAATATGAAGCAAACAGACCTCCAGATTGGGGGGTGACGGGCGTAAAAGAGGACCCAGTTTGCTGGAAGGACGATGCGTAGGTTGGGGTGGGAAGAGAGGGAATTGTCGTTGCAGGAGGAAGAGCGAAAGACGACGTGGCAGCTGGTGTGGTTGCGGCGGAATGATTTGGACCTGATCCACTGGGTAGCTTTATGCGAGTTTTAAATGCACGGGAGTCTCCCTCACCAGTTCCAGCCACTGCCTGTGATAGAAGTTAGGGTGAAAGTTACTCTTGCATTTCGCAAATGCTCTGAGGAAAAAACTGGGTGGTGTTAACGTGAATGCAAACCTTAACATTGATGATAAAATTAAACAGCCTAACAAATAGAAAATTATTTTAAGTTTGAATTTATACTAAAAACAAAACCAGTTCTTAGCAAGTTTAAACAAAGGTGTATGCTAATTTACTAAATGAGTTGTTTGACAAAATTTTCCACCGGGAGAACTTTTTACTTGCAAGTAAACAACTTGTTGTTCTAGTAAATGTTATTCTAAAGCACGAGTAACATGTAGATTTTGGAGGTTATTTCAACGTATGCTCAACATCAACAGAACTTACCTTCTGTCCTGGTGTTAGGGAGGCTTCCGTACAGGAGCCGTCATGGAGTGAGCTCGGTGCGAGGGGCCCCAGGGAAGGCCCTGTCTCGGTCTGCTCCTGTGGCGACTCCGAGGTCCCCGAGCCCGAACCAGTGAGGGGCGCGTCTGGGGGACAGAGCGTACGTCTTCAGTCGAGTCGACTGAGGGGCTCAGGGAACATCGAAAGAGGCTCTCGCAAGTATAAATGCATCGTAATTTTTCATGTCTGGATTTCCAATTTTGGCAATTAGGCGCATCTGGTTTCGTTTTCATAGAGAGCATTGCACGAGATGTTGAGAAGTGTGGTAGTGTTCTTATACTGCAGTACCAGGACTTTCAGTTCTGATTATTAGAAAGCATTTTACGAAATGTGGATGAGTGTAAATGTATTCCAATTCTGTACATAAGGAGTTTCGATTTCGATAATTAGTGAGCACTTTATGAAATGTTGACAAGCATAATTGTGTTTCAATTGTGCAGAGTCATGATTTTCAAGCATGATACTTAGTGAACATTGTACAACACTTTGAGAAGTATGTATACCTGTACTTTAATTCCGCAGGACAAGGATTTTTAATTCTGATACTTATTATTATTGAAGAGTTACATCAATTTGTGCAAACATATGCATGCTCATCGCGAAGCAATTCTGAGTGAATTAAGGCCTTGAGGTCTCATGGCAGACGAAAGGAGGTCTCCCACACCGTTCTATGCTGCCGTCATCGCACAATGACGCGTGAAAAAATCTTATTTCCTTAGCGATAGTTATTTCCTTAGCGATATTCTGTAGCGCCACTCTCGTGCTCGGAATGGTTTTTCATTTAGTTCAAAACAGCGCCTTAACTGTTATCCAGGGTTGCATGTATTCGTATATCAGAGCCTATACGATCGTTATTTCTGAAGAAATGATATTTTGTAGAGATAACGCAGAGAGTTCGTAAAATGGAGGACTGGCCCTTATAGGAGTTGTGTCGAAGACAGACGTAACACACGATAATTCTCCACTTATAGCTCAGACTCTTTAAATCATTACTGACGTTTATTTTCTACGCTTTTCTCCCGATCTATTGATTCAGACCTCAGCTTACCTCCAATACATTATTAAAACGAATCCAATAAAGGCACACAATCTTGTATTACAAATGTTCTCGTAAAAAGCAATTGTCACTGATTCATAGTGGTTTAATATGGTTAAATGCAAGACGAGAAGTGAGAAAACGTACATTTTAGAGCAAGGAACAATGAAAAAATACGAGACGCTCTGCTATTCGATGAAATTGTGTACAAAAATTGCTAAGCAAAAGCCATACCTGAGTCATGGGAAGAAGACGGCAAATTCGATGGACGAAAATCGGTCCTCAGAAGGACACCTACCTTCTTTTTTGCTGGCCGAGTCGAAGGTTTCTTCGAGTTTGATGCGCTTGCTAGGAGACTGGATTGAATGGAGGAGGGGAGAAGCAGCAGCAGCTGCAGCAAACAGAGAGGACTGCTGCTGCTGATGCATCACATCCACAGATCCATAGGATACTGCAGCAGCTGCTGCTGCCAGCAACGATGCTGGATTGGTTACTGTCGAGGCTCCAATGCTTCGACCGTCACGGGTCATTCTTTGACGGTTAGCTATTGGACAACCGGCGGCGCTGCAACGCATATAACTTATTACGACTAATTCAGGATGTTCAAGGTTTTGGCCTGGGCTCAAATTCCAATCTCTCTTTACTCGAGCTGCACGCGAATTTCAAAATTCAATACATTAAACGCGCAACGGCAATGGAAGTCGTGACTGAAGGTTTTCATTGGATTGAAGACAATATAATCGATTTGATTTCTTTGCCAAATGTGAAATAAAAAAGTGATTCAATAAAGCTTATTCAGTACAAAAAATTATTGGAAACTTTACATCCAGCAATTGAGTATACTGTCAAAAATTAAAATGCCGAATAATCAGATGAAAAGTTATTTTTTGTTCTTAATAGGCATTTGTTGCTCTTAAATTCCGGGTACGCTGACCCACTGGTGTCATTTTACAAACGAATTACTGAATCACATTTTCCGCTATTCAAAATGCAACATGAGTATTGTAGGAGTACCGTCTCGTACGCCATGCCAAAAAATGACGGGCTCTTAAAAGTGTGCTTGATCTTTCTCGCACACCTTGCATTTAGAACAGGGCTAACAGGAGGATTTTCAATTTAGAAATATATTTCCTTTGCTGATAGTCTATAAGGCTGTAAATTCTAGCATTATGATGAATAAGTTTTAAAATAAATAAATCTCTTGCCTGCCAGGCGATACGAGCTTTAATACTTCATACATTATTGAATCAGCGGTATTTGTTTAACATATTGGAAGAAGTGTGCAACAATCGTCGGGCAATTCAAGTTGAGATTGGAATTTAAATTTGGCTCAGCAGATGAACTTGTGACTTTGCAGTCACACAAAACGTGAGACCATGCGAGGTTTCGACTTCTGCCTCGAGAAACACACCCACGTGAGTCACCCCCCACCACAGCTTAAATCTGCCACGTCTGCTCGTCAAACTTTCATGCAAAGACACGATCGAGGGCCTCGATGTGACTGAACTCATTCACGATGGACCTCGTCGTCGTCATCGCTGGTGAAAGTTTTGCGAGTTTAGATTGCTTCGTTGGTATCATTCAGAGTGCAATACCGAACAATCTACAGCAGTAAGGAAAGGACAAATTTCACGTTCTACCAACACCACATCGAGAATCAGCTAGTATGTTTGTGGACATGAGGGGCGGGCATAGTTTAAAGCGATTATCATTAGCAATCATCGAATTCATATTTCATCACGAAATAATCCATGCAATGTTGTAAGCATATGTCAAAAATTAATCTCAAGACTATTATCGAAGAAAGAGGGACACTTGAAGCAAACCCCACTTGAGGAAGACTGGGAAATCTGTTCGCGCATGTTGATCACGAACGCAATGCAGTGGGGAATATAATATATTAACGCTTGCCTCATAATTAATGTTACATTGAGAACCAAAATAGATTATTTACCAATGAAAACAAAACGAAGAACGCCTCAAGTGGTGTCGGCATACGAGTATCCACGCTTTCCTTCCTGAAGCTGTCTTTATCTCTTTGGACTTCAAACTAAGATTAGCAGTTTGTTAGAACATTGGGCAATGAGACTATGTATGAAACGTAAGTTTCGTACATCAGCTTCATAAGTTATCATTCATTATTCTGAGCAATGCGTTTACTGAACCGGCGAAGCAAGGAAAGAATGAGTTTAGATCAAGTCTTTCCGTAGAACGGGGGCAAAAGAAGTGTTGCCCACTGAAAAATTATGGCAGTGGGATATTCAGTTATGAATGAAGTCCAAAATTTTTCGAGCAGCTTTGGTGTACAACTTTCATCCGTCATCAAGAGAGAGATAAATAGCCAAATTTACAAGAAATAGAAATTAAAACAGTACAAAGTGAATCGACCGAGAAGTTCTGATGGATGTACAATTTACGTTAAGGTAGAAAGAGACAGCCGAATGTATTTCAGTGAGAAGAGAATTCAAGAATTTAAATAACGTATTAACTCTGAATTTGAGAGCAGTTTTTGATCGGTGTGTGACACTTTTCGGTAAAAAGGCTCTTTAGAGAAGAAAATAAAAATTTACAGTGACGGATGAGAAGTTCGAAGTGGCCTGTGGCGGAGAGTCTCACCTCCGGTGGCTGCTGAATTTGCCCGAGGAGTGGCCGGAACCGTCACAGCCGATCACGGGACAGTTGGAGGTCGGCGGCGTTGCGAAAGGAGTAGGGCTTTCCCAGAGCGACCTACGAATACGTATGGTGTCTTCTTATTGAGGTTTGAGGAACAAGGCTCGCAGACCGAATACTCATCGAATACCAAAGAAAAACGAGTATTTTTAAGCTTTTTCCGAGTAGCAATAGAACACGGTGGTGTATTTGTCAAATAGTGAATTATCCAAAGGAAATGATGGCGCAAGAGCAAGGCAGAAAACTTCCTGAAAAGCACTGACTGCAAATCATCCCCTAAGAATATTAAATTTCAAACTTTCTGGAAAGTGACGTAGGTCATATCAAGTCCTGAGGCTGCGTCAAAGGCTTTGTCAAAATCATAGGGTAGGAATTCGAACGCGTGAACTTACCTTGCAAATGTGAAAACTGGAAGATGAGACCATACTCTTTCAGGCCCCTTCAAGTGTATTTCTATGATAAATTTACCTTGTTCACGGAGGCAATGTGTCCATTTTCAACAAATGTTGATGAACGAGTGTGTGAAAATTTTATCATCAAATCCCTCATGCAAAAGTTCTAGGTAGGTACGATTCATAAATCATGAGACCCGTTCGTACGAGTATATTCGTTCAGTGCGCGTGATTCTAACATCGGTAATTTCTTGAAGTAGGATTAAAATACCTGCACGCACAATTTTAAAATTGAACATGGTGGTGAGAGGAACTGATAAAATTCAAGCCAGTTACAGAAGCCTTGAATGAGAGATGACGAAATTTTCGAGTCATATTTGCACTATTCGAATGAATATTGTCGTTAATTGAAGAGAAGAATGAACGTACCGGAGAGGCTCGGAGTCCTGGGAATCTTTCGGTTTATGCTTAGGTTTGTTGGCTCTGGGACAGCCGGAGAGGGAGCGGTGGGAGGAGTAGTTGCCCGTGACGTGACCGCTGCCGTCACACCCAGGAGTCGGGCACTTGAGCTCCTGCGTCTGGTGTTGTATGGCTGAGCGGTCGGCTCGTGGGCACCCCGATAAGCTGCAATACAAGCCAAACCTAGTGAGTGGTCAACAGGAAACAAGGACGTGAGCTTTCAAGAAGAACAGGATGGACATATTTCAATATGCATGTATGCAGAGCACAGAGTATGCCGGCAATGTTTTGCAAAATTGTGACGTTGTGTCACCATATATCGACTACATTTCAATTTTTTCCTACGAAAAAATATTTTTAAAGTTTCAAAATTTAGCCGGCTAGTTCACTTTGAATTATGTCTATTTAGAAATTAGTTACATTTGAGCACCTGGTCGCCTAATTATGTATACTTTTATTATATTCATTGAATTAACGTTCCAAGGAGAAATAAGTGAGAAAACGATGTTAGTTGTGAGACTTCCAGCACAGACAATACGACTATATAAAAAATTATGATTCTAGTTTTGTTTTGCGTTTAATATGTAGACATCGGGAAAAAACTATAAACAGCCTGAACTTACTGATGCAATAACACATAAATAACTCTGTGTATGAGTATTTACCTGCATTTAAAAGCATTTCCCATGTTTCTGATGTAGAGGGGAAGGGTAAATAAAGTGTTTCCCCCTATGTAAAGTTTACCCATGTTCCAATTCATGACGTCAGCAGTCTAGAAAGATCACTGAGCGGTACAGCCAGGGGGCTTATGTGTTTGACTGTTATTGTGGTACCTAGTACACCGGAAACTCCATTTCTCCCTTCGTCAATTCCTAGAGATGTTGCAGGACATTAAAAACAAGAATATTCACCTCCTGTGAGTGGCATAGTTGCCGGTGATGTGGCCCATGCCATCACAGCCCGGCGTGGGGCATTGGATGAGTTCCTTGCCGTCGCGCCGGCTGCTGCTGCGGGCAAACGGGCGGGCGCCACTGCATCAAACACACACAGCTGTGGTCAGCGGCTGAAACTCACCTCGCACGAGTTGCGATAGAATCAGCAGCTATAACTCTCTTCAAGAACACCTAAGAATACATTGAGCATTTTCTACGAAAGTGATGCACACAGTGATGTTTGCGTGGCGTTTAGAAGTGAGGAGGTGGATTAGTCACGGACGCACCTTGAGCAAAGCTCGTGTCTGGTCAGCGTCGGAAACTGAGCGATGGCAACAGCGGCCAAAAATTCCCCCGAGAATAGCTTCGTATATATTGGACGTGAATTACACGTGGGATGCTGATGTGTACAGTGGTACTTGAGTGTCATGTAGACATGAGGAGGTGGAATAATCACGGGCGTACCATTAAAATTAATAGCGTTAGGATTGAAAAGAACTTTGCTTCAATGAATAAAGCACGTATTCTGTGATATATTATTAATTTATTATTCGAAAGAATGAGGGGAGGCTCGAAAAGTAAATAACGATGTATCTATTTGTATATTGTACATCGATGACGGTATGCCGAGATACGCACTTCAACTGGTCGAAAGCAATCGTAAAATTCTGCTTGTATATTTTTTAGAAAAGTGGAGGAATGAAGAAGACGGGCAGTAAACTATGACAAATAATTTAGAGAAATTAACAGGAAAAATTAACGTAGGTATATCCATAAAGAAGCAGATGGACGTAATATGAGAGGAATAGAAGCGAATGCGGAACAGCTTCTTTGAACGCGCTGTATGCACTAACTGCACTGCATTAAATTTTTCATGAAGCATTTCAGACGATCTTAGAAAAGTATAAAAATATTATTAGTTTGAATATTAAGCAGACTTCTTAGAGATCACTAAGCACAATAATGATCAAACTGCAACTCTGAGAATAAAAAAACACATTTATAGGCAAGGCAGTTTTTCAAACCCACAGAATTTGGGTACAAATCTGCACCAACCTTTCCTAGAAATTCAACGCCCCCATAAACAGAACACCTCCTCCGCTAGAAAACTTAATTTACCGTACACTGAATTGAGGAAATAACGAAGAAGAAGGTGCAATACCTCTCAGGTAGAGGTGTAGGAGGAGGCTGGGTCCTGGAGGGGGAGAGTTGGTAGGGCGTCCCGCAGGCGGTCGAAGACATGTAGTCAGGGCCCACAGGGCCCATGGCGGCGCCGTAACCGCCTGCGCCCATGTAGCTGCCCTGGTAACCCTGGTAGCCCATGTAGCCGGGGTTATAAGCAGAGGTGACGTCATAGGGTCGGCTGGTCATGGCATTGTAGCCTACTGAGGCGCCAATGGGGCCGGCATTTCAAACGTGCGATTTTATAGAGCGTGTGCATGCAGTGTTCGAATAAAAAGCGTGGCGAAGGAAGTGGCGTTTGTGTTGGCATTCAAAGAAAAGCAAGAAAACATAACATGAAAATCCGAGGAAATAAGATGATTAGGGAATAGAATTGATGTTGAGAAAGATCCACGTTCGACGAAGCAGCATTGGAGAAAACAAATACAAGAGTTAAGGTACCGTTTTATGCCTTAGTCTAATACAGAAAAATCTCACTGCAAATGCACACATTATCTTTTTCTTTGTTAAAATTGTCAGTAGGAGGGTAGCTTTGCACGTCGGTACCGTATGCTTGAAGAAATTGTACTATGAGAACGATTTTTAACCTCAGTTCCATTTGTAATTTCAAAAATTCTTCGCATTAAAACAAGTAAAATCATACACCCAAAATCCCTCATACTGGTGCTGCTCCTCTCCGCTTTAGAACGAAGTAAAACATTTCCCAACGACATAGTCGAGCGTTCAGCCGAAGTGAACCGTACGAACATTCAGTAAAGAATTGAGGCCTCTTGGTTGCGGGCTCACCATTCATGTTGCGGAAGTCGTGGGCAGCTCTGTCAGAGGTGGTCACGTAGCTGGGGTCAGGAGCTGGACAGCCGTGGTGAGCAGGAGGAGGGTAGTCCAGAGGGCGGGGGAGGGAGAAGTTCACAGGCTCCGTGGGAGAGCTGAAGTCTACGGGCTCGGTCTGCTCATCAATGGGGGCGGGCTGCCCGAAGGTGGGGGGGTGGCCAGGGTACGCCACACCTCCCAGGCGAGTGGGGGGACTGTATTCAGGGCTCGTAGGTCCGCTGTAAAAAAAGTCATGTGAGAAAATTTCAAAGGTATGATGTTATGTAACGTGAGTATGACTGTATAGTGTAACAATGTCGTTGCCAAGACAAAT
This sequence comes from Orchestia grillus, assembly GCA_014899125.1. Lineage (NCBI taxonomy): Eukaryota > Metazoa > Arthropoda > Malacostraca > Amphipoda > Talitridae > Orchestia > Orchestia grillus. The sequence continues at coordinate 5,342 of VOMN01057146.1, read as the reverse complement.
ATTTTATTCTAGCTTTATAATTTTGTTAGTGAGTTGGTGTGAGAGTGCTTCGATGTAAGCTCTGTTGGATCCGTGCTTAACGTAAATCAAAAGAAAGCACGATTATCGTCAAAGTTTCGCGATACATTCAACTCTTAACTCTTACACGAGCTGAGTGACTGTCATACGAGGAGATAATAGGAAAGAAGAATGACAAAAAAGATTAAATGCAATTAACATAACATGTCAGGTGTGTAGCATGTAAGAAATTTAAATCTTCACCTAAAAGATCCCGGTGGTCTGAGAGACAAGTCAAGGGTCTGGTGAGACTCTGCAGTGCTGCCTGGAGAGACTAAGTGGGGTCCGCTGTAGCATGGGGACACTCCTGGGCCTGGGTAGTGGGGAGACGTGACCAGTGGGGTGCCCGCAGCCCCCATGGGGCCCGACAGATCCATCACGTTAGCCGGAGACATGGAGGCCGGACCTAACGCTGAGGTCTTAACGCTCAAGTTGATGGCCGGACTGTCGTACCGGTAGCCAGAGCTGCAAAGCACGATTTATTAACACGTTTCCTGCGATGTGACCCGCCGGTGGGGCATTTTGACTCTAGAAAAATAGCATCGTCCCATGGAATGTGGTAACCATATGCAGCTACTTTAGCTGTGAAGAGCTTCCTTTTGTCTGCCTGTAATAATTCACCTGATCTTTCACATAGTTCCAAGTATAAAAATAAATAACGCATTGAACCTAAACTTACTCTAAGACACTGAATCACTTCCTGTGTAATGTACGTCAGAATGTTCGTTCTGATAGCAGAGTCGATAGCAACGCAATGACTGGCGAGAGAAGGGCTGGATTCCTTTCCCATGGCTCAACGCTTCTTCAGCGGAGTTAAAAAAACAGAATAGGCGTTGCACTTCTGCTTAGTTAACGCTGGCGTAATATCGGGTGCGGTGGAACTAAGCAATCGTTATGGCTGTAATAGTCATATACTTTTCCCTGAGTAGCCTTCCCTCATTCCTCATGAGTACGTATGCTCATGATGTGTTTTGTACCAAGCGTGCGTACATGCGTACACTGAATGTGCTGAACGTACATACAGTGACTGTACGAGAATAGTGACGAGACTTTATGTACTCATATATTCAGTGCTGTCATTTGCAACTTATTTGATATTATTAATTTATGGGAAATTTAAGCTACTCAGAATTCAACTTTTGTTTAATTTTCTAAAGCGGCACCAATTCACTGGATTCATAAGCACGTAAGAATCAACCAGCAGTCGATGCATGCAGTACCAGGTTTTATACATACACCTCTATAAAACAGGGTGGCCTAGAACACAATTATTGAGTCTTGAGAGTGTAGAATGAAAGTTGAATTATGGCAGCGTGGCGGAGAATCAGCGCACTATCTTAAATATAATTGCTAAATAAGTCCTTCGTTATGGAAAGAGATCTAGGAGAAAATCTTAACACGCGAGCCCAACTTTGAAGAGCATGCGTATATAAAATATGAGACTTGGCCCCTACACCCGACATCACTGATGCATGACTTCACCTTTGGTACATGGGCGGTGGAGCGATGGGATGGTAGGCTGCAGAGATGGGAGGAAGGGCGTCCATGCCTTTGACGTCGCACAAATTGGTATTTTTGTTCAAATTCGCGTTATGGGTGCCAAAATAGGCCTCATGGCTGGCGGCAGACGACACCACTGCAGGGGGAGGAGCTGGCGGAGTGAAGTCAGATTTGATGGGGCTTGGGAATCCGTTGTGGGAGGGTGGGGACATGAGACTCGGGGTTGTGTGTAGGCTGCTGCTGACTGTTGAGCTCGGTGTGAGCACTGACGAGTGGTAGCTTGGGGCTGACGACGAGGATGACGAGGAAGATGACGAGGTTGACGTACTCGTCGCTGACGTGCTCGGCAAGTGGGGAGGAGCAGGAGCTGCTGTGTGGGACGAGGTGATGGTGGCCTGCCGGTCCAAGTCCAAATACGAGGCGGTACTGATGTCGAATCTGCCCCAACAGAGAAAACATGTGTGACTTTTATGTTAAGTCAGAAATGTTTGTTGTCTTAATGCTAATTCTAATATCTACTCTACTCTTTATATCTCTGTGATACAATACAGTACAAGAAGTAATGAAGTAAGGTTTACTCAGTCTCCGCGTAAATTTATATGTAGTATTGGAATAGATTCCTCGCTTTGTACCCATAAATAAAACTGATACATCGTTACAGCACACAATTTACCAATGATCTCTTTATTGAGCGTTGCTGCTCCATATGGATTATTTCGAAGGCACATCTAATCATTAGTGAAAGATATACCAAGAACATACACTTTTTATTTTTTAGCTGATATTACTACCGAGGAAACCCTGATGTGTGTGATTCGTTTTGAGAGTTATTTGAGGTAGATTATACTCTAATGATGTGAAACGGTGAGCCTGACTCGTTGTCACTCTCTCTGTCACTGACTGCTGTTGGTCTTTTGTAGGGTAGGATCAACTATAAGGTCGTCCTCGCTTTAACGTACAGTCGCTGTGTCATATATTGCCGTTAATATGAGGCATTAGCGTACACTGTTTCATAAAAAACTTACTGTGGGTGAATATATAAAAAAATCAATTCAAAATAGAACATAGTCAACCCCGTTAATTTGAGGCACTGGACACCGTAAATCGAAGAGCGATCACCGTAAATGTGAGGCACGGATTGAACGTTAAAGCGAGGACTGCCAGCACTACTGCTGACTAAAGGAAAGAGAAATTCGGTCTACCGGTATTTTAATTGCCTTCACTGTAAGAAAAAGTGAGCAACATATCATTTTAAAAGAACTGGAGAGCAAGAAGAACAACTGGAGACAAAATGGCTTTGTGAATAGAAAAAGATTCGCAATTAATCGCATCCGATCATTCAAGAGTAGCGTCTGATAATCTCACAACAGGTAAATGACAGACGCACAAACATGTTTGAACATTTGAGACTGGTGTAGTACCACTACCCAAATATTATTGTGTTGCAAAAAATAAACACTAACGCATATTGTGAAGAACCCTTGCTATTTTGCCATGAAAATGAATACAACTCTAAAAATATACGTAACTGTACTCTATTAAAAGCTGTGATGTTTATGGCTATCTATATGTGTGAATATACATTCGAGTACATTTATATTTACTTCGTTCCATAATAAATGTAAATAGACACGGATACAAATGCATTCAACAGCAGAATCTCGTCAGTTCCACAGCGCTGTTGTAAAGTAATACGGTACAAGTGGCATGTAACATCGAAACAAGCACAAGAATTAATACTCATGCCATCCCCAGAAGGTGAGACCGTCAGTGTTCATCCTGCCGATGAATAATTTTTAAAGGCAGCAACGATTTGCTAAGACAAAATTTACTCAGGAAAGGCGTTTCAACTTACGATAGGCCGTCCATACAGGGCGTCCCACAAAAATGTCCCCTATTTTTATATAAATTATCCCTACAGTTCAAATTGAGATATTTTGATTTTGTTTGTTTCATGTTATTGAAATTTTTCTTTTTTATTAAGATAAAATACAATTGTTAAAAGCACGGATGGATTATCAGACTAAAGCCTTGTATTTTTAATATTAATGCAGCTTCATCAGTCCGGCTGGGCCTCGTTCATTGAAAATGGAGCCTCATCAGTGACTACTAATCTCTCGATGAACCTTGGTTCCCGTGCGGTAATCCAACGGCAATACGTTCTTTGCCCTGCGCAGTCGGGGGCAGTGACTGACGTTTTATTCGCATTATGTACGAATGAATGCGAATATTTTTCTTTAAAATTCTTCGGAATGTTGTCTTAGTAAGACCACTAACGTTGCGCCTTAAAGAGTTTCGGGGAGATTTTCTGTAGTCAATTATCGCATTATTGCAATATTATCTTCAGTTCTTTGTGTTATTCTTTTCCTGAATTTCCTTTGTTTCTGTTCACGATACTTATACGTTCATTAAATTTCCTCACTGTTCGATAAACCTTTTTTTTATCGGAGGATTCTGTTGAAACTGTTGAAAATAAAGAGGTAAATTTCTAACTCATTAATGGTTTAAATGCTCGTGCATATGTAGGATACAATTTTTAAACATTATTAAAAAACATTGAAATTACGTATTAAATTTTGTAACATATTCCTATGATTTTCTTAAGAGGGAAATTTTTGTGGGACACCCTGGATAGAACAGCGGAAAGTTAACAGTGCTCGAAAAAATAACATTCATGAAAATATGCACAAAACTCTCAAGGAAATAAAGTATTGGTGAGGCAACTGACATTGAGGACTATTTTAGCTACGAAATAAATTGTAGTTGAAGCAGAAAATCCATGGAAATACAAAGCAATTAGCTGTTGGACAGCTGAATGGGTGGATATAAACCATGTGGAAGGTTAGACAGTAGTCTAACCAAAGAAATTTAAGAGTATATTTATAACCAATTTAAAATTACAATTAAAATTGGTGTTTGAGACAAAAAACCTAACACCGCGAAATGTAGACGGGAGAGCTGATCGAAAATCAATTACGGAACGCAAGCCAAAATTGGTCAGGTATGAGATACGTGTTCAGTAAGTCGAGGAGAATTGAAGTTATTAGGTACAGGAACAATGCCGTACCATTGATTCAATCAACAATGACATGAGGACTTCATGAGAAAGCTATCCTGCAGCTGGTTCATTTGGTGAATATTTCAAGTATGAGACATCACCGTAAATTTGAGACGAATTAAGTTATTCAGACAAATTAAGTCATTAGGCTTAGGAGGGAGGTTACACAATGGATTTAACGCCCCACGAAGTGAGGGCTGGAAGAGGAAGCTCACCTGGAGTTGGTATCCCTGACTTCCGTGACCCCGGACGGACGCACGAGCGCCGGCTGGTCCTCCTCCGACTTGTAGTTGAAGCACTGCAGACCGCCGGCAGACTCCGACTTTATGTTGACTCCGCTGAAGGCACTCAGTCCTTTACTGCTATTGTTGTTGCTGCTGTTGATGTTGTTATTGTTGTGGGTGAGCCCGTTGGTGACCGAATGGGCTTTGGAGTGAGGCTGAGGTGGAGGCGGATGAGGCGCCGTGAACGTGTGGTTATTATTGTTGTTGATCGTGTTGCTGTTGTTGTTGATAACTGGTGAAGACACCGTCGAGGCACTTGTGTTGACTGAATGCATCTGCTGTTGTTGGGTCCGTGATTGGTTGAGTTGCTGGGCCTGGTCAGCGCCGTGATTAGCACCTAAGTTTCCATTGTTGTTACTGCTGATATTGGGCAGAGGTGACTTCGTATTGTTATTATTGTTCGCGGTGTTCGTGTTGTTATTGTTGTGGGGAGTTATAGTCGT